>JTDE01002625.1:0-10852 GCA_014338405.1 Paragonimus skrjabini miyazakii
TTGTTTCCAAACCCTGCTGCCTTCTTTAGTTCGATGCCTGTTGGGACTACGTTTCGATTGCTCTTCAGGAAAGGCGTTCTAAACTGTTAGTGGACGAGGGTCTAGCGCATACCCACTTGTCCACTACACACAAAATCACTAACGTTGAGGTTAGTGGTTTGCAGTGAATTTACATTCACAAGATAATATGAACAGTCACGGCGACACTGTTAAGGTGACTCACGTTGCGGGGAGTTTAGGATTCTGGGGACGTCGAAGGTTATCTCACTGCAGGTGTGCGTCGCAGCTCGCAGACCGCATCACATGCAAACATTATTATGTAGTCTGAAAGCTGTGATGAGAAGCAGATTTGTCAGGCCCTCTGCGGTCACCTGATTTTGGTGATAAGTCCGAGTTAAACTTCGCTTCGTTAAGGTAATCTGACCATGCAGTCTGGTTAGAAAATCGCGATTGTGAGGATTAAGGTATTTATCGAAGAAGGTGGCGCGGTTCACAGCACGATATTAACCACACAAAAGCCACTCACTATCCGAGACTCCAGCTATCATACACAGTACAGTATTAAACAACACTAAACACGAAGATGACTTCCATGTCGTTCTCGTCCTTGATTGCTGTAAGATTTGCCGCATCTGTTTGTTTGCATTTCAGTAATATTGCATTCAGTTTTGCGCCGCTAAACATCGGGATGCAAAACCTTCACACAGTACTGCTCTTTATACTGCTGTTGGCATTGCAGAAAGCCATTGATTTACCTAACACTGCACAATGAATAATGAGATTTTTGATAAAATCCGTCCCAAGTATGGAACATTTTTCGACATATATGGTATAGGAAACAAAAAAGCTCTTAAAATGAATCAACGATACCGATAATTGCAACGAAAGTGTTTGTTTACATTAACAATTCAAAACACTCGCATATTCTTATTTCTTCATTTGAATTATCGTCCGGAGAGTTCATTGGCACTTTAGCGATCGTTCAAGATGGGCATTTTTCGTTTTGGGTTTCTGCGTACGGCCAGGAGAGTGATGTGTAGTGACGTTTCGAAAGCACTCCATATATTGCGTGATCCCTTACAAAATAAGGTGTGTGAGAAAATATTTTATGTATTCCTTCTTAAGGGCGTTGCTTTCAGTGCAAGTGAACGACAGGCCTTGAAACTTACTGGACTCATTCCACCAATAGGTGGAAAAGGTGCTGAATTCCAAGGAAGTGGTGCAGCGGATTATCTTGAAAATGTTTCTATGATCCGCTTGCGTCAGTTCGAATCAGATTTTGATAGATATGACTGGTTGATGAACTTGTGTGACAAAAATAAGGAATTATTCTATCGCCTTATGAACAAACATGCGGACTATATTATGCCACTTGTGTACACACCAACTGTTGGTCAGGCATGTCAAAACCTTGGTTTGGTTTACAATAGTGGCAGGTGAGTTGTGAATTTCGACCATACCTGAACACACGGTCACGTTTCTAGCCCGTTGAGCCTGCCAATCCTGAACCTTTACGCCTCACATTATCAGAATGAATGTAGTTAACCAGAGTACATACACTCTGGAGAACTGTGTTATTTGAGTTATTCTCAGCCGACTTCGACGGTTTACATGTGAAGCGTTAGGGGTGCGTGTAATAAGCATCCAGTGCAGTCACATGCAGGAAAGACAGAAAACTTATTTCTTTTATAAACTTAAGACATCTGCTTAAATGGTCTAACACTTCCAAATGGTAGAAATTACAACGGAGTCATCTAAAAGAACTTTGCCTACAGTATTCAAGGCGACTCGAGGTTGTTTCAGTGCACAGTGATAGTGCACAATCTGCACTGGTGTACTGGCCTTGGTGTTTTTCACACACTACGTTCAGAAGGTAATATCAACGGATACAGAGTTAGTGGAATTGTATCCATCACTTTACCCCATTGTGAAATTATTGGTCTGTTCAGTGTAATCTCGCTACAATGCCTTTTAAGAATGTGCACTGCAGTCGTTGTAGACTTTGTTCTTTCTCATTCATGTCGAAGTAAATTTTATAACCATATACTGTTTCCCTGAGAACAATGTGTTGCCGTAGCAGTCCGTGTGGTGTGGTTATTGTCACCATCTGAGTTGAATACGATAGCCATTTCATCATTTTTTTGTTAAATGAAGCAGGATTGTTTTGGTTACAAAATTATTTCACTGTTTGTTTTCAGTATACTTTGTGAACGATCATTACTTTTGCCGCATTACCAGTACATTCACAATTTTAAGTTATCCTGTGTATATAAGAAAAACACTACCGCCGATTTTCGATCAGGCGACTCAGGTTGGTATCACATCTTTTGTTGTAAGCGTCTGGGGTGGAACATAAGCTTAGTAGGTGTATCAAACGTTCTGGAAGTACACACTAAACCTACGGGTTACCTGGTATAATCTCGGAATTTCGGGTTTTCCGTTGGTTAGAATTCAGTGACTGTTGTATTTTATAGGTGCTTTTGTGTAAGATATTTCCGAAAACGTTGTTTAACTTTTTGAGCCACTGCAACTCAGTTAAAAATGCTTGAGATGAATAGTTTCCGATGCGTATTGCTTGCGTGAAAAAACACTCTTGTGGCTGAATGAATTGATGGTGGCCGTAGGGAACGTGGTCTGTGAGTGTTCTTCCAAAACTGAACTTCGTGACTGGAAACAGTAAATCTGAACAATTTTAAAACGAGTCCGTTAGTGAACCAAAAAAGAAAGTCTGCCAAGAAGAATTCGGAGATCAATAAGGGAATAAAGAGGCATCGGGCTATGTGGTCAAGGGTTTCATAATCTAAAAACGCGCCACGGGAAAAATACACCGGTGTCTTTTCGGCTGTGCCGAAGCTATCCATGGTCGCTCAGAAAAGAACACGTTGCTACTTCACGAAAATATAGCCTTGATATGATGCGATGGTTTGTGTTTCTTCGTGATCTGTTCGATGAGATTGGGCAGCTTATTGATCACACAGGGTCAGCCGTTCCAGCACACAGACTGTTCGGTAGAAATGAGACTAATCACAGTCTGTTGGTCTGCCGGGTTTGAAGGCTGAATGAAAGCTTATCTTTTCCAAAAAGGAAAACGACAGTTTTAATTCACTGCTTCTCACTCACTGCTTTACGATACATGTTTTTGAGCCAAGCTCGTTGTTTGATAACCCTACTCGTTCTCTGGTGTTAGTTCAGCGTCCTGGCAGTGTTTCAGCCTACATACGGCCAGGAATAGCCTCAGCATAACTAGTTCTACACTGCATCGGTCTTCTTGTTGTGCAGGTCGAGTCACTTTATATGCTGCATTCGACAGAGTGGATATGGAAAAATGTGGTACTGTGCTTTCCTCTCTTTCTGTCTTATCCGATATCACTTTTGAACCCCTCATAACCCAATTATTTAGCGGATCCCACAACAAATATCGCCACTCGTTGTGGCACTATTTCATTAAGTGTTTGCTCCCACTATCCATCCTCCGGTTTCTGTTGTATCTTACTTAAACCTAGAATGTGGGTTAGTGTAATTGCTCTCTGTAGCCGTTCTTTCAAGCGGTAAACCTAACAGCCCGTTCTCGGTCGGCCGACGGACCAGTAACTACTTGACTTCTGTTACATTTTGGAGACTAAAATTTGGAACAGGCGTCAACCTATCGAACTGACGAAATCTGCACTATTTACTGTTTGCCAGTTCTACACTTTAGGTGCTCCCTTGACCGCTGCTGTTGGTGAGGTTGAAGCAATTGCACTCCTCAGCATAACGACTACAGCCGCAGTGGTTGAATACATTTCCCTTAGCAGTGAACTCTGCGTCGTCCACTTGACGGGGTCCGTCCAGATTAGTTGTCAACGCTAAACCGTCATAAATCTCATTGTGTTGTATGAACCGTGTTACCGACGTCTTACATCCGGATCTAGCTTCACCTTTATGTCAACCGTTCTGATATGGTCATTTTGGCCGAAGATGTGAAAACCCAGGTTGAATCATTTGACAATGCCAAATGTCATTTAAAAATTATCTTTAGTCTGACATTAAATTTTGCTGATATTGGTAAGCGACTGTTGTAACTGCGCCACAGTAACATGTTTTTAGCCAACACTAGCCTTAGACGTCGCATGCGTCTATGTTTCACTTTACGCCTTCACTCCTCGTTTTAGCTTTATTCTCAGACCAACCACTACTCTCAGTTATAATTGCCACTTTCACAGGAGACATACTTAGCTTCACATTATGTACTAGCAGGTCGGCACTCTGTTTTTACTTCCAGTGGACAATGATCCTGTCGACCATGGCTATCAATTGTTAGAAAGTTTGTCTAGCCTATGGCAACGCATGTACACTGAAGTGATTTGGAACGTAGGCTCGAAAGTCGCAACAGATACCGGACCCGAATCTCAGACGGTGTGCACTGTAACACAGTGCAGTAGTTAATGGTTCAACAAAACATATGAGCTCATGGAAATCTCTTGAGATTTTAGATGTGAGACACATTACTCTTCACCACAGTTCATATGTCCGAGTTAATAAGTTATCTTTCGGGAGCTCAAACGTATCCTTATTGATAATCGAGAGAATTAACTAACAGAAGGTTAATGCAATACAAGATACTTCTGTAGGGAATGTCAGCAACCTCCTAAAGCTTACACAAACCACTGAACCAGAGAGCTCACCCATAGTTGGAAGTATTGACAGGACGGATGACTTGTTCATTAGTAACAAGTCTCGAGAGTCAGGTTGTTAGGCGTACTGCTGAATTGTCAATTTGGCAGACGTTCTGCTTTTATTTTGTCCATGTTACAGTCGTGTAATATTACCCCACTGTCAGTAGATCGAGAACTCCTTACCAGTTCTAAAGTTGACAATTACACTTCGGCTCTCAGATAGGGACCTTGTGGCGATACTTTTTGAAGAACATGGTGGGACATCAGGAAAGACGTTGGAGCAGTTTATTCAACGAATGTGGACGACTTAAGACGTCTCTCTTTACTAAAGTCACTTGTTTATAGTTCCATTATACAAAAAGAAACTTATGGACTGTTGTAAGAACCATGGGAGAATTAGCTTGTCGTTGCCAAATCTAGGGTTTTACCATTCACTATTCGTCATCGGCTTTCTGAAGATTGAAGGGCTGATACGAGGGAGTAACAGAGGGAATTTTGTCTTGGACGAGGATGCATACATCAAATGTCTACTTTTCATCAAACCCTGGAGCAGTGTCATACATATTGTCGACCAGTAACTGCATGCTTTGATGCGTTTGATTCAGTGTATTGGTCTACGCCTTTAGAGCCTTCTAAACCTGAAAGTGTGACGGACAAGCTTGTTACCATAATGTCGGCGCTTCATTGCCATTTGTCATCTCAGGTTGGGTTATACGGTAAACTGTTCGACGGTTTCATCACGTATAGCTACATTTTTCAAGACTTTCCTCATTTTGCTCAATTTTGTCCCAGTCGAAGTGTTTCAGAACTATGTACGACATCCAAAAAATGCGGACGTAGACCTCTTAACTGGTGGAGACTAACCGATCACAACTATGCTGAAGACAAGGTTTTTAACAGATTTCAAGCAGTCCACAGTAGTAGTTACTATCTTGAACCCTACGGTACACCTCAGAGTGCACCCTACCGCTGCAAAGTGTAAAATGCCTACGAAAGACTTTTGATTACTTGGGTTTACTTGTTAGATACTGAAGTTATGGAGGTCGACGGAGAGGGGGCACGCATCTAAGACGTTGGATCAACTACGACGTGAGTAAATTAACTGGAGTGTGTGCTTTTGCCTCTAACGCCTGGCCGATGCTCATAACTCTGGGTCATCTGTAACAGTGTGAAGAATGTAGGCTGCGTATGAGGCGACTTTGAGGCTCGTGCTACCTTACGACTGCGAAAATTGACCAGTCAAAATATTTGATCATCGGTATCTACTTTCAGTCGGCGGCATTGAGTGAAGTTAGTAGGTCGACAGTAATGAGGTTATAGGCACATACCTAGTAGTGTGTACTGAATTAAGTCGCTTACTCAGTTTTTCATTGTGTACGGTTGGGTCATGTACTAAGGATGCCCGCTAGGTGTGTCCCACACCACTCATATTCCGCCGATGTTGGTGATGATCTGGTGAAGAGGAATGAGGTGAAGCAGTTGGTCCGGCGTCGTGTATGTGATTCTTTCGGATGAGTCTATGCAACACACAGTACCTAAACCAGTCCATTTGTGGATGAAAAAAGATGCACTCCTTGCATACGTGCGTGTAATTGCTGATTGCCCACTATTACAGATCCGTGGTACATGATATTGTCACTAAGTGCTCGTTTACATTCTAAATGTCAGCAATCACTTCGCGTTATGCCGTCAAAGTAGAACTGCACCGAATAGTTTCAGCTGCTTCCATGATTCATCTTGATATATTCAAAATTGTCGGAACCCATGCGCTATCTCGGAAAAGATTGAAGGTCTGTCCTCTTATTCACTTAATTACGCGTATTATGGTCCTTTCATATTCATAAACGGCATTCTGGGTCTTAAAAAGCACCAACGGGGTGTCCCTTACAAACGCCGCGCGGCACATGGTTGTTAGTGTTTTTTGAGATACGTGCAAAGCCTTATAGTCCTAACTTGTCCAATACTATCTATCAGGCTGTACTTTTTGCTTCACGCTTTCTAGTTTGTGTTGTTGTGTTATAGGCATCACTACTACTAACAAACCGTGACCACTCAAAGTGATCATCTGAGTCGATTGTTTTGAGTTCCAACTAGATTTGCCTAGCTGTCATAAATATCCGTCATAAATATAAGGCTGTTTGTTCAATTCTTTTTGAACCAGACTTCACCCGTTGTGTTAAAATACGAATGAAGCTGCTTCATGTGGTTAATTCTATGCAAAACTTCGTGATATTTGCTTGTAGATGAACTATAGTGTAATTAATACGCTAGTGAATTTTTAAGTGGTTTCAAGCTTCAGGCGCTCTAACCATAATGAAGAGAAGACCCACTCTATGGGTATTAGTAAAACGGTTTTAAAATATCGATCCGTTTTCTTTTGCCTTTGATCTTCAATATTTACTTTCACGTTAAGGCGGACCCGTTTTTTCTTCACAGTTTTTAGTCGTCCCGCTTGTGTTGAATGAACGGAAAATAGTTTTAAAAAAACAATTCCTAATTCCTTGACGCAGAATACTCAATGGTAACGACGCTGGATTTCCGCAACTGCTTTATCCTGCGTTCTGCTGGTCTAATGTGTTCTGGTCCTCATGGGACCTTGTATGTTGTATGAGAGCGTAAATCTTCTTGTGTTAATGTTGCTAATGCACGAAATAGGGGCAAACAAGAGTAGAGCATTATGCATACATTTGCTAGTGAGTGGATATTGACTGGATAACACAGATCATCCCCAAAGTATTAAATAAAGGTCGGGCATTCTGGTCTTCACCACCGACAGTAATTGACACTTAGCAGCTGACCATGTGAAAATAAAGTTTAGATATATAAACGGTGTATATTCAGCGCGGAAGTGGTATTACGATGGTAAAGGTATTTATGGAGCTAAAACTGGTTAAGCTAGTGAAATGTTCATCTAAAATCAATTATGATTTTTGAAGAAATCTTCAGTATTGTTGCTGTGCGCGAAAGCAACAATTATATATTTTTTATATCTAGGAGGTCTAGTCAATTTAGAGAGGAGAGAAGGCATTGAGTAGGGAAGCATCTTATCAACAAGGTCACTACAGTAAAGTTGGTCATGGTTGTGCAGGAAACACCTATACATTTGGGAGTACGATCCATTGCTCGCACCAGTGATGTAACATTTGTTCTCAGGAGTTAAAAACTGGCACGTGAACAACAAAACAAATTTGAGAGAATGGTTGCAATGTTCAAGCAATAAACAGCAGGATAAAATACTGATTAGGCTGGAGGGTACAAAACACAAAGATATCTTTATTGGCTTGCTGAAAACGATTATCGCAAGAAATGATCAAGTAAGGTTTTGAAAAAAACATTACATCTTGCTGTTAGACGGACGTATCCGGGAATAGTTTCGTAATTAATAAAAACCGGATTGTAACCGTCGGTGAGATTGCAGTCTTGGGATGGGTAAACGAAACATTTTGAAATTCGACGACATGAACGGAGAGGAAATAATAAGCAGATCAGTTAGTAGATTTTCTTGGATAATCTCGTAAAAGTGAGTAGGTGCCATTACTTGGAAGCAGCATCATTAGCGTATTTTGAAGGGAACATGTTGATGCAAATAAAAGCTACGAAAAAAATGAAAGGTTGCGCCTTATAGAATGTTTTTAGTTAATTTGCACAGTAGAGGAAGTTTGTTCATTCCAACAAGCAAGCTGCTCTTTATCAGCAAAATACTTTCGAATCAATTAGCTAAATAACTCGTCAGCGTTAACATCGACAGGATGTTTTACAGAACACCTGTCAGAACTGTTGAGGCATTATTGTGATGCAGGGGTGTGGAACTTTAGTGTCTGGAGACAGCAGATGTGCACGATTTCATTTCACTTCAACTTCATTAAGACGTTCAAACTGTTACCTTTAACAGGCTGTACATCGCCACTTGTTTGGAACAAAATTTTACTGTTTTTTTTTGGTTCGTTTTGTTTTAGGGGCTTATTTGTGACCATTCACGACAAAGGGAACATCAGATCTGTGCTGCAAAATTGGCCCGAAAAAGACGTTCGGGTGAGTGATCTGTCTCGCGGCAAACCTTTGTATAACATAGATTTGAAGTTGAAGCATGCCTGTGTTGCGGTTTTGTTTTTCTCCTCAGAAATACTTTTGTTCAATGCACTGCCCTTCCCTGATGCTTTTCATTAAAACAAGAAGAAGAAAACGCTAGGTTTGTTAAGATTTCAGTGTACCCAAACACAGTTAGATGGTATAGTTTAAAAAGTGCACGACGAATAGAATTAAAATGAGTGTGTTTAAAACCATTGGGCCGCTGCTAAAGCATGTAGATGGCGCCAGTCATCGTTTTTCACGCCCACAACATTAGTTATCTCAATGAGTAACATAACTTCACTGTTGGATGAACGCTTAAAGTTTATTTCACGTGATAACGCAGCGGACGAATTGATCAACCCCATATAGTGACCTGCCTGTAGGATGTGATTTGAAATGATTGAATCCGGATTTCTCATTGTGTTACTCGTTGGATGATCGGTTTGCTCAGTAGAGTCAATCGACCTTTTGAGGGATGTGCCCGACCATTTGCTGACGGGAAATCTGGTCCGTTCTACTTATATAACTGTCCTTACTTCGAATCAGTTGATAAACTGCGTGTGGGACTGAACAATCTGACGTTTGTGAAGTTACATTCTCAAGTTGGTACCAAACAGCACGATTTTACTGCAAGATATGCGCGGTACACAACATCCTGCTCTTAATAACGCACTACTGTGGGTAAACAGTCTCATTTGAATCAGTGTGTATACAACGGGTTTTCGTATTTTTTTCTCCTGCGGAAGGATATGAATTTCCCGGATATCAGTTGACAAGTATCGTTGCTTTTTGCACCTGTTGCTCTTTTGTCAGGTGATCTTCCTTACAAATTTGGCTTTTTCAACTGGTGTTTTACCTAGTTAACGCTTGATAGTCCTCAGTATGCAAGTAAAGTTTCGTCTTGATCACTGGTATAAACCTCATGATAACGCTGCTATTTTTTACGGGTCGATCATTGTTCCTTGTCCCTGTGTATACAGTCAATCATGATTCAAAGTCCACATAACTTGATAAAATTCAATGGACGTTTTTTAAAAAAATATAAAGACGAAAAAAGTTGAAAAATTAGAAATAGGAAGAAGATGAACCTTCGGCAGCGATTCTACAATAATTTTCTTATCTTTCGACGCTCGTGATCATTTTTTGCAGTCTTTCATGAGTTCGTCTCACACCTAATCCCCATAAATTCTATCAGGTCAACTGTGGATGACATAATATATTTGACTCCTAGGGGTCATTAGCTGGCGTCTTAGTATAAAATTCTCGAAACTCTACCAAAATCATTAAGTTTATGTTTGAAATGAGTTTAAGGGATCCTTGTCGTCTGTCCATTGTTAGTCTCTTCTCATACAGATGACGAATGCACATCTACGAAATAACAAATAAGGGTTTCTATTAATTTTTTATAAGTTATTGTCAAATTCCGTTTTAACACTAAAACAAACGCATTTTTTATATCCACACTCGTACAGTTGTCCTCCCTGACTACGAATACTCAGTGCATGATATCTAATTTTAAAGTTTTGTTTATAAGATCGTTATAACTTCTGATCGTCTTCAGTTTTCTTTGTCCAGAAGTCTTGTACATTCATGTTTTCCCTCAGTTATTACAATGTAGGGTTCCAACTTCAACCCAGTAATGTATGATAGATGGTTGAGCAATTCGCATAACTATACTATCCTTTTTGGAAAATTTTACCACTAAAATTCTTCTTAAGAATTTCACGCGAAAAGCTACGCGCTTGTTAGGTTGATTCCTACCATTAGGTCGTCTTGATTTTGACCGGCACGTTATATGAAAGGCCGTAGATTCGCGCATTTTGTGTCCAGTTTACTACAAATATCTAATAGGACACACTGCTACCGGTCCCGTTCGTCGAAACACTCAATCGTTTGAAAATGTGCTCATTGCTGCGTGTTTCCAAATGGTTTGACGTACAGCGAACGTGTGTGATTCCGCCGGTACAGGTGAAATTGGATCATTTGGAGGTGGGGGGGGGGGCGAGTTACGAGATCGCTCCTAGACGACGTTGGTATAGAGGTTACTTGTTCGATAAACATGGCTTTTGCGACGCTGTGCGTACGATAGCAAGCTGAGGTCAGTCTAGGTTCATCATCATCATAAC
>JTDE01002625.1:11085-31348 GCA_014338405.1 Paragonimus skrjabini miyazakii
TTTGAGTGATCACGAGGACCCCATCCAGGCAGATGACACCTACCCACTTTGCTCAATGGAGCAGGCAGTGTTCATATTTTGTGACAACGTTGTTGGTTGACCACCACGCCGTTTTACCTAACTGTTGGTGGTACCAGTATATAATGCCCGGTACGGTAAACGATCAGATGACATACGGAGTACGTGACCCAAACATCGCAAACTGTGTACCGAGATTAATTGACCAATTGATCGCGCATCCCGAGCGTTCCGGAATACGCGCCGGCGAACGGCCACATTGCTCACGCGATCAGTCCACTTAATATGGGCCAATTCGCAGAGACAACGGTGGTCAAACACAGCAAGCCTGTTGATATCTTCTTTGTGAACAGGCCACGTTTTTGAACCATAAAGCAAAATGGAACGTACACAGGTATTATATACCCTTCCTTTCAGCGACAACTGGACGTCGTTTTGACGCCACAGATGACGTAGTTTGGCAAAGGCTACTCGTGCCTTTGCAATCCTTGCTGATCTCTCATCAGCAATATTACAGGCTGACGAATCTAGGTCAGATGGAATCTGACTCGTTTCCTCAGAGAGGCGAATAGAGAAAAACATTTTTTCCGTGGGATTCTTACGGTAACGGGCCGGAAGTTCCCAGGCCCAGCCCGTTTATCTGTGGGGCACGTATGCAAGCTGGCATCCAATACTGTACAGATAAGAACTGTTTGTTTTGTTCTGTGCTGTTGGGCGTGAACTCACGACGATGGGAATCCTGAACCACTGAATTCAGCGTGAATTCACTGACTATGTAAGTTACGTGACAGGTTGTTGGAATCTCCCGAGCCTGATAATCGTCATTTCCAATGTTGAGGACTCTACAGAGAAGCAGCTGTGCCTAGGGATTACCAAGGTTCAACTTCTTTAGGCAAGTTGACACAAAGGATTTAACTCCATAGAACAACTTAAGCCTACAATTTGTAGTCATCTCTAAACAGTCTGTATGAGACGAACATGTTCCTTACGTCTAATTTAACGAAAACATTGCTAGTTTGCTCAGAACGAATAACGCCTACTTCTAACTCAGCTAGTACCCGAGCTATATAAGCAACAGCGAGCAATATGAGCCATGCAAAACAATGTGTTTGCTCAGTCTATCGTTAGAAATGGGTAGCGTGAACAGATGCATGCTGTGTACGCGTGATATTCGTGCGCGTGTCAGAACTTGACACTGTTCCACATAGTTATTGAAGCTGCACTTACGTAAGCATACGTAACTTGCCTAATCTTTCATTGTCATCTTCATGATCTACATTAGTACATGAATGGCTGACAATGCCGTTTACTGTCGTCCAACCACGAAAAGAAAAACGAAGTGTTCTAAGAATGAAAACAGAAAAGAATAGGACTTAACACAAAACCTCGTCTAACTGAAAACAGTCATCATCAGGGTCCATAAATCTTATAGATGAACAGAGTAGTTGCATATGTATGACAGTACCTTACAGTTTTCATTGGCATGCCTCATCAACTATCCTTAGTTCAGAAACCACTCGTTTCAACAACAGCAACGCTCAAGCAACCAAATGTGTTTAACAGCCATCTCATTTATTTCCAGTCACCTATTATGTAATTCACGAGGGCTTCAGACTGGGGTATAACGCTGCCCACAATTGCTGACCTACCGGTATATATTCTCCGTTATATACAGGGCAACAATAGGACACTGATCCTTATGCAAGTCAGCTGTTCTACCGGAGAAGAGAGTTTGATGTGGCGAATGGTTAGCAGTCATTTTTAGTGCATGTCTCAGCCGTCTAAACCTGCGAATAGTGTACGATAATGCGAATGACCTTCGCTGTTAATTACCAGCTCTCCGCTATCATGTTCGCCTACTCGTTTGTGTGTAACAGATTACGCAGGCGGTCATCACACTCAATAGCGATGCAGTTTGCCATTGCAGCGAAAGTGGTTTAACCTGTCATGGTCAAGATAAATGTTTTCATTGTTGCTGCTGATCGCATTGTTGGTTTTACGCATCAAACTCTATGTTGGAGGGCGGTGTTTTTTAATACACCAGGCATCGCTGTAACCTTTTCGTTTTGATGTTTAATCATCGCCGTTGTATGCCATGACAGGATGTCAGTTTAAGGTTACATTAGGGGTTTTCTGGTTTTACTCAACATCCGAAGAGTCGCACACATTAAGACTTAACCTTCTACATATCAAAATAGTTCTGTCATTTCATTTTTTCTCGACATGTTTGGAGTGTTCATAATCTAGTCACAAAACTCCCCAGGTAACAGTATTCACATGACTCATAAAGCATCTTTTGCGATTTATGTGTGGGGTGCCAATAAAGTCCTTTTACTACTTGTGTTTCAAAAATGTGGAAATTTAGATTTTTCTCATGAATCTTTATTTTATTATTCACCTCCGACAGTTTCCGCGCATCTCAACGACACTTGAGGCGAGCAACCAAAAGATCAAAATACTCCTCAAAATAGTCTTTTTTTTGAGCTGATCCAATTCAGCTGGAGTAGTTTATTGGAACAATTCTTTCATCTCAAGGTGTATTGAAAACGTAGAAATCACAGAATGCAAGGTCAGACTAATAAGGCTTGTGTTCAACGGAATTAATTCCAAATTCAGCCAAGTTCATTGTGAGTTTCAGTGTATACGCAGGCGCTTTGCTGTGATGCAGAAACTAACGACACAATTCCCCTTTGAGGCGACTCGTAACACAACCAACAAAGCTTTTTATGTGCACGTTTCAGTACTTCAAGCACACGTCACAGTCTTACGTCCTTTCAGGTTAACCATGGCGATACTTGCTTCGTGAAATAAAAAAATGATGATGATGATTGGAGTTTGTCTTAGGGGGGTAACGTTCCAACGTTTGCCAACTTCGGGTTCTAGGATTTTATTAGGCGACTGCACGTGTGCACTCAAGTCTCGTCGTCATTACCGAGTTAAGTGAACATGTTGGACTTGCCCCGTTGAAGTACAGGGGGGATTTTTTGGACGAAGTTAACGTAATGACGTTTCTCATTGTTTTACAGATCACGAAGACCCTTTAAGCACACTCACTGGTAAGATCACGGTGATCGCGTGCGACTTTTTGAGAGTTTCAGCATTCAAATTCAGTAGTTGTTGGAACTGGCAGAAGGTGATTTGCCGTCCGTCTGTTGCTACTCTCTCGATGGTAATCGCGCTTTGCTGGTCAGTGGCGGATTTGAGGCGGACATCGTATGGAATGTCCGTTCTGTCAAAATTTCCAGTCCTATCTTTTGAAAACCACCAGAGCACATTCGCCCTACCGAAACCTTGGTAGCCAGGTTTTTTTGCTCTTCGATTGGAGTTATACACAGGAATCCATCTCCGGCCAGCCGTCTCGTAGACTTGATTTTGGCCGACCGGTCTCTATTTGGGAGGTGGAAACGTTTCAGTACATTGTTTTAAGGTTCGTCGCAAACGAGTGCAAATTGAAGCTCGCACATATAACATAAACTGAATTAAGTTCTGCGACTTCTCTGGTTTATTATGTGCATATGCAGTATACGCAAGCATTGTCAATCATCTTGGTCTTTTTGGCTATTTTCACAGTATATGGAGTCTAGCTCCATAACTCCCTTCCCACAATTTACCGGACAATCCTCATGATATACGGTCTCAGTCTGAATTCTGCACGCTTGGGTTTTCGATCAACTCTCCTCCCATAAATGTTCTTGCTAACACAGTTCCTTTACTCGCGAGGAAACTTGTTGTTTGCGATAATCTTCGATAGGCAGGGTGTTGGCACCCATATAGGGTTTTTTTCGTTCGTGGTTGTGTGACAGTTAAGCATCAGTGTAAACCACTTATGTATTGCTGTCTATAATGATGATAATGGTTCGATAACGACCCTTATTAAATTTGCATTTCATTCGAGCGTTTCACAATGCTTTATTGCTCACTAGGGAAAGGCCTTTTTTTGGACCCCACTATTTACAGTTTTTTATTTGGATGAAAAGACTTCCACGTCTTCTGGAATGCTACCTGGAAGTTTATAATTCCCTCTGACTCCAGACACTCTCGTGTTAATATGTGGTCTATGTTTCCACTCTCTTTCCAAAGGCCATCTGCGTGACGGATGGTGAGCGAATCCTCGGCCTCGGAGATCAAGGTGCTTTCGGTATGGGAATTCCGGTCGGCAAACTGTCACTGTACACCGGTCTCGCCGGTATTCCACCCCAACACTGCCTACCTATCACTTTGGACGTGGGAACAAACAGTGAAGTGAGTAGTATTTAATTAGAGCAGTGCAACACAGTGAGGTTTATACATATAAAATTAAACAGACCACATTGATATCAAATATACGCGTTCTACCTGTTTTTTTTGTTCATGTTTCCAACTCACCGACAGACACTTTTGAACAGTCCGCTCTATTTCGGTTTGAAACAAAAGCGGGTTACCGGTCCTGAGTATGATGAGTTCATCAACGAATTTATGGAAGCGTGCACACACGTGTGAGTTCCCAGCTGTCGTGAAATTTCGACAAATGCTATGTATAATTTCTGTAAATCTTCTGTTTAGTTTTTTCTGTCTGTACAAATTTCAAATCTTTTTTCTAGTTTTGGGAAAGATGTGTTAATCCAATTCGAAGATTTCGCCAATCACAATGCCTTCCGACTGTTGCACAAGTATGACAAAACCTACTGTACATTTAACGATGATATTCAGGTGAGTTACACGAGGTTCAGCGTTGATAGTCATATGTCCACGGTTGTTACTGACGCCTATAGCCAGAAGAAATTAACTCTAGTGTGAGGATAAATGAGGGCGGAAGAGGGGATCTAATTTCGTGTAGCACGTATACACATATAAACCTAAACAGTCAACCTCAATGTGCCTCACTTTTCGAACAGAAACAAAAGGACCGCAAACGAATGTGCGAAGACACTTACTTAACTATCTAGCCCGCTGCACATTCATTGTGAGTTTTGGTGTTGCTTGAACATAATAGTCACATATGGGGGATTGGATAAGTTGTATCAATTCCTGTATTGTCCAGTGAGGCAGCATCTTTTACGCGACAGCAATTTATCAGACATGATAAAGCATTTGATACGGACGAATGCGGCGTAAATCCCACCTGCCTATCGGCATCAGTTACAATGATATTTTACAACCTGTGCTATGTGTATCCGGCCTAATCAGTACCCTCAGTTTTTGGTCCTGTCAACGATGCACATGTTTGTAAGACTTGAGGTTCGAATTTCGGATCTGCTGTTTTCGGAGAGAACGTTCGGAAAAATCAACTACTTAATAATAGGAGTCACGCTCAAATTGAGTAGTCCACAATTAGATCGGCCAGCGGAAAGTAATTTCACTTGAATGAGGACGTATTATTTAGGTTTATGTAATTACCATTCTCATCAGTTTATTAGTTTATAATGTTTGTAAGTCTGTGTATTCGGACCAGATTCTCCCTTTAATTCGTTGGTAAGAAACCATAAGCTTTATTGCGTGTTTGTTGTAAGCTTTTAACTATTTATGTAAAAATCTGCTATTTGTTTATACGGAGTTGTTTGACCGAAATTTTTTTTTTCTGACATGTTTACAGGGTACAGCCTCCGTGGTACTTGCCGCTCTATTGGCGTCGCCTAAACTGACTGGGAGGAAGCTGTCGGAGGAGTCCATTGTGTGCTACGGTTCCGGTGAGGCGGCCCTAGGGTTCTCCCATCTGGTTACCCTTGCCTTGACTAAGCGCTTCGGAATGTCTTTACCGAAGGCGAAGGAACATATATATCTGGTTGACAGCAAAGGACTGGTAGTCACTGGTCGCAAATCTGGTGGTCTGACCGAACACAAACTGCAGTTTGCCCGCCCATCTGGCACACCCGAATTGACCTCGCTGGAAGAGGTGAGTCATTCTTTCCTGCTCGATTCTAAATTGTTTTGACCAACAAACCGAAATAATTTGCCAAATCTGATGGACTCCGTGAGCGAGCCACAGCAGACGTTTTCTTTAATGACCGTAATTGTCTAGGAAGAACCCAATTCCCCGAAAATACCGTTTTCATTTGCCTTCGGAAAGGCCTATTTCATTCTGCTCGAAGTGACCTTCATTGTCGGCACGATCATGTGCCACTTCACCCTTCAGGTGTGTTATCAACCTTGTGCCAATATCTGGCACCCTGCCTACGCACTTCGCCCTTCGCGAGCGTCTCAGTCTTGTGCTAATTCCTGGCATCCCGCCCATATGCTCGTCCTTTTGATTGAGTGACATAAAATAGCTCTGTCCGGAGGCCTGTCTTTTCTCTGTGTTCATCCGTTAGCATTGGGTGGTTGCGTCGACCGGACAGATTCGTATTGATCGTGCATGTTTTGTAATCAGATGTTCAGTACCGTTGAACGCCGTTCCGTTATCTATCGTTTCACTAACCGTTACTCTGTTGTCTGTTTACACGCTCGTAAGCCGTATATCAAGTAACAACATATTGGCGAGCGGGTCTGGTGATTTTCAAATGTGGTTGACGAATCCGTTGATTTAAAAAGTCTTCTTGCGCAGCAGCTCAAGCTTATCGAGACGTCAAGCGTGACCCCACCGGCGTCGGCCGGTGGGAAGCAATCAGTTGACGCTGTTGCAAGCAGTATCACCAAGTTTCATTACGATGCCCAGGCTGGCTTGATATTTGATGCCCGGTTCAGACGGTACGAGGACCAGTTCAGTCTCGAGTTCAGTACACAGGGCGAACCATGGAAGGTATGTCTCCTCCTATGCAAACTCAGTACCGTTGAGCATTTGAAGTATGTCATCCCTATCTTTCGAAAGAATCCACGCGAAAACTCGTTCGAGGAAACGGTCGAGACGTTGCAGTCCATCTTCGGTGATCAATCTTCCTTGTTCAACACAAGGTACCAATGTCTGAAACTAGTCAAGTCAGACGACGACGACTACGTCATCTATGCCAGCGTGGTCAATCGCGAGTGCCAGTGTTTCAAGCTCGGTTCGCTTACCGAGGATCAATTCAAATGCCTGGTGTTCGTCTGCGGTCTTCACCCTCCGAAAGACGCAGACATCCGTACTCGCTTGCTAAACAAGGTCGAGCAAATTCCCACGATGATACTTCAGATACTCACCACTGAATGCTATCGCCTAATGAACCTCAAACACGACGCTGCAATGGTCCAACGCGGCACTGGTGCCGTACATGTAGTACGTTCTGGCTCATTCACACACGGTTCGGGCAATGGTACACAAACACAGAATATCTCACGGCATCCCGGCTCTGGTTCACTTCCCGCAGGATTTGGCTCGCATCCTCTGCGCTGATACGCCAAGAAGTCACCTCCGTCCCCGTGCAGGCATTGCGGCGCCTGGCACTTTCACCGTGACTGTCCTCTCGGACGGCACCGTTGCCATCGGTGTGGTCGACTGGGGCACAAGGACGACTTGTGTCAATCCCGGCACATTGACAGTGGTTCCTCTACCTCCAAGTCGTGGTACAGCCCCAAGTTCAAATCGAGGCCCAAATCCAAACCGGTTGGCAGATCCCTGAGCCAAATGACCACCTTCCAAATCAACGTTCTCGGTCGACGGATGTTTGTTTCGAGTATGATAAGTGGTTTCCAAGTTTGATTGCAGTTGGACACTGCGTCAGATATTACAGTCATTTCAGAGAACCTCTGAAGAACACTTGGTCAACCTCCAGTCCGACGGACGTCTCAATCCACCACCAGCGCCTGTGACGGCCTTTTGCAATTGGCTGGCCAATTGCAGTGTTGCGTCCCATTCCGAGGCACAAATATTAACAGCTCCTGCTACTCTTCTGGCTCGAATCTCCATTTGCTCGGGCTCGACTGGACAGAACAACTTGGCCTGCTCGATTTTCCAACTCGAGCAATACGCAACCAAGTGCGGTCCCCTGCCGCACGACGCAATGCGACGACTGAGAACGTCCAGTGGTTTGCGCCAATGTTTCAGGAAGGTCTGGGAGGCTGCTCTCAGAATCAAGCAATCCTGCATCCATCTCCAGGACTTCAACCCGTCTTTCGTCTTAAAAGACCGGTACCGTACGCAGCTTTGGTACTCGTAAACCCAGAGCTCGAACGTCTTGAGGAACAGGGAGTCCTCATTCCTGAGATCGTACCGCTGATTTCAACAACGGCGACTGCCACTTCCAACACTTCGACAACCGTGCACTCAGCCTAGCCTCACCGAAACAGTTGTGTCTGACAATGGTACCCACTGCGTGCCCAATCAGTGTGACGAATTCTGTAGGCGAAACGTCACTGAACACGTTCGGTCGCCTCCAAAGCATCCGCAGTCCAACGGGCAAGCAAGACGCTTCGTCGACATACATAAACGCACTCTTCTTAAATCGCGTAGGGAGAGGGCGTCTGAAGAAAGCTTATGGCAACTCCCACTTGTCTACCGCAGGACTCCTAACAAGTTGCTGAACAATAAACCATCTCCTGCCACAGCCCTTATGAATCGTAAACTGCGAACCACGCTGACCTCCATGATCCCGACGAAGCAGTCAGGACGGAAACAATTTTCTTTAGACGAACTGGCTCCGTTATCAGTTCGATCGCCTGTCTACTTCCGCGGTTATCAGTCCGATGACAACCAGTGGACGGAACGTGTAATAAAGAGACGCCAGGGCAAGGTGCTTTATGAGATTTCCGTTGCGGGGGACACTTGGGTCTGCAATCGCAATCAGCTCCGGTCACGCCATGGGGTCAATGAAGAAATCCATGACCACCAGGGGACTATACCGTTTTACCTAGTCCTGGACACGTTCGAATTTCCCGAAGCGTCAACCTTACCTCTGTCAACTGTCAAGACAAGTTGTCCTCCCAGACGTTGGAACCATCGGCAACGCCGACCACCGACTCTGATTCAGGTTGACCCGAAGAAAACCAGCTACTACCAATCTTTGTAAGGGAGGTTTCGGGGAAGAACCCAATTCCCCGAAAATACCGTTTTCATTTGCCTTCGGAAAGGCCTATTTCATTCTGCTCGAAGTCACCTTCTTTGTCAGCACGATCATGTGCCACTTCGCCCTTCGCGAGCGTTCTCAGCCGTGTGCTAATTCCTGGCATCCCGCCTACATGCTCGTCCTCTTGATTGAGACATCACTGTACTGTCCGGATCCTTGTCTGGTCCACTTCTGTCCTTGTTTTCTGATTGGTTACAAACCCTTTAAATGTGGTCTAGTTCGTGACCGTGTTGTTTACGGATTGAGTGACATAAAGTAGCTCTGTCTGGAGGCCAGTCTTTTCTCTATGTTCGTTAGCCTCGAATGATTGGGTTGGCCGGGAAGATACGTATTGTTTGTGCATGTTTCGTAATCAGTTATTCAATACCGTTGAACGCCGATCCGTTATCTATCGTTTCACTAACGGGTATTTTATTGTCTGTTTACACGCTCGTAGGCCGTATTCCAAGTTACAACAGTAATCGCGGTTCATTTTGCGTTGATTAACTGATCATTAAAATGTTCAGCATTATTTCATATGGTGGTATGTTTTGAGGACGGTAACAAGTTTGTCTGGTATCCACCACAATTTCCTTCTCTGATTACACTCCCTTAAGTCGAAGATTGTGTTAACAACATTCATTATGATTGTACACACAGCGTTCGACACAAACCACCGGCATTGGCGATCACCCAACATTCCTCGGAAAGCCGTCTTCGGGTGAATCGCACACTGATATTTCTAATTTTTCACGCGACTTGTTACAGTATGATAAAGCCGTTGCAGTGAAACTTTGGTGTTGGCTTCTTTGTGTCCAGAGGGACTTCTTTGTTTGTTTTGATATCAATGAATGGTTAACGAATAGCACAGCCGTATGCCTCTCTTATGTAATCAGTCTCAAGTTTGATCCATGTTCTCTCTCTTTTAATTCCCTCTTATGAAGTACGCGCTTGATACTGTGAAGGGAAAGCTGCTTGTACGTATAAACTTTTTCGACTTTTCTGTTAATATTCCTGCTTTGCCTTTTGTGTAATTTTTTTAGATTATCAAGTATGCCAAATGTACTGCACTGATCGGTGCGGCCGCGGTTCCACGCACTTTCACTCCGAGTATCTTGAATCTAATGTCCGACTTGAACGATAGACCGCTTATTATGGCTTTGAGCAATCCCACCAAAAAGGCCGAATGCACAGCCGAGGAAGCCTACAGATACACACACGTGAGTTTTCAGACGTATACTTTAAACAGAAGTTTGTTTCTCTCCTTATGGTTGAACGAGGAATCGGTTTTCCCCGCTGGCAATCCATCCGTTATTCCAACTGTGTACATAAACCAACTATAGGGAAAACAACCAATGGGAAACAACATAGCAGAACGTGAAAACCTTGATAGGAGAACACGAATTGTCTCAACAATAGCAACAGCAACAAAAACAACGAATTAAATTCCGTGCTGACATATCCGACTATAATTATGCTTCACCCTTACGGCAGAAAGTTGTAAGCTTGTACCACAACTGGGTGCTTTGGAAATCTGATAATCTGTTTGAACGTTTTCGTATATGCTACCGATCTGTGCGGTTCGGTTGGTTCTGTTCAAATAATGTAGTATTCATGTGGATCTTTCAGCCAGCCTCTTCTCAAGAGGAAACAATAGACAGTGGACACAGTAATGCCTATCCCGGGCATGACCGGAATTTTTAATTCCGATTCGCATTTTCACGGTGACATTGCTGACCAATGCGATATCAGCCCCATTATGCATTAGTGAAATGTGAGTGGTGTTTAGACTGTATACACTAAATTCTCTGATTACATATCGAAACCAATTTAATAATTTGTTCTGTCTGCAATCACACACAGGTCTACCTACTGTTTGTCGATTTGGTGGCGAACAATTGCACAATTTGCTGTAGGCTGTGAAGACGCATCCTCCCCTGATATTCGATGAAATTAAGGTTTTCTGCTGTCTTAACCCTTATAGAGTAATGAGTTGTGTTAGACAGGTTTAATCAAGTTCACTTACCCGGAAAATGAAAATGTGCAAACTTAGGTTTTTAAGCTAGATAGTAAAACTGTGAGCCTATGGTTTGCTACGCTGCCCATTGTTCACCGAATTTCCAGGTGATTGACTTGATATACGAGATATCTGATTGCTTACCCATCGAAGGGAAAGATGAGTAGCAGCCAGTAAGTGTGGAGTTGTAGGCCGTGTTTATCCACCTGGCCTCTAGAGCCATTGGGTTCAGTGGCGCGACTGCTTGGATGGGGTCCTCGTGATCACTCAAACCGCTGGTTAGAGACGCTATCCGAGGTGGCAATGTGTCGCAGTCAATGGCGTACCTGCATCCATATCATTTCTAGTTCTTCCTCTTAGTCTTCTTTTAATAATTTTCAATATTCTTAGTAACGTCTTCTTCTAGGATAGCCCACGTCACTGTTGAGGTGAACGGCGGCCCGAGCCACAGTACCTTTTGGTCAGGCTCATGGCCGTTATGATGATGATGATGATGATGCTTTACTCTCATCCGAAGTTGGGTTATTTGTTGACAAAGTACAAACCCTTTGGTGTTAATTGTTTGGGTTCATGAATTCTATCCTTTCGCCTTTCGATAATTGAATTAGTGTTCCTTCTTTCGGTTTATGGTAGCTGAACATCAGTGTCAATCGCCGATGATGAAAGAACAAGTTGTATTCGCTCATGCACCGATCTTAACCTGAGCCGTTCTTATTTGCACATACACTGTGTTTACCTGATCCGTCACTTACTCTTCCCTTGATTAGTCTGGACAACACCACACTGCTTGAGTCCGATACAATCTTGAAACGAGTGTGTGTAGCAGATATGCCGTTCAGTAGAAACCACAATTCTACCAAAATCAGTTTGGTATGACTGTAAGCAATGAGAAGAAGATACTTTATTATTTTCTCGTCCTTCCTGTTTATTCGAGATATCAGCCGTTTAACACCCGTAGGAGCTGACGGAGTCCATTGAACGGAATGAACTGGTATTCTGTAGTAATGCTAAAACACCACTTCCCAGAGAATTTATTGGATAATCGATAGTGACGCCACGGTCATTTCACTCCAAGTGTTTTGTCTGCATCATTAATATGTGCTCAAGCCCGCTAAAGTTTCAACCCAACGACTCGGCACAGAGTTTGAAACAATCCAGCAATTGAGGCATGCCTGGTGTCCGAGGTCGATTCTACCTATTGATGGGTAGGAGTAGGCGAACGTACCACCCCTCTTCGATTCGTTTGCTGGACGAACATCATATAGAGTGGTAAACTGATGTGATGTCTATTTTGAACAGAAAAATCAACATACCGAATCTTCGAAGTTAACAATTCACACAACAAATCATTTCAAGCACTGTATTACTCCCTGGAGTTCGGTTTGCGTCGCAGGTCACTCACTATTAACGTTTGCTTTAATTAACCACTGTGATTATCGCTCGTTTATGTTACTGATTTCTCTTTCGCCTACCTCTCCTTTTTAGTTAACCTCCGTAGTATTCGTAATCCTCATATGGCTCAAGAATATCAAATTCTCCTTGTCTTCATATTGATTTGGTGCACGCACGGCCAACCGATAAAACGGTGACACAGTTGTCCGTTAATATAAATGATAGACTTTGGGATATGGGAAGTCTCACTTAATGAATCCGTTTCCGATTTCATGTCGAACTGTTTTGCCGGGGTTGAAATGTAATCGGATCCAAGCAGACATTAGGCACAATTAGGAACAAGACAGTGTTCTACGGTAACTGGACTCTTGCATACTTCAGAGGCACATACTCATCAATACACGGTTATACTCATCGACTTCAACTCAATTAATGTCTTTCAGCTCATTGGTCAACTGAATAAAGCAGCTACGCTTCAGTTTGTGTGAACGATCGGTAGTTTAGACAACTAATGGTCAATACCGCCGGTTGTTAGGATGCCTATATCTGTTGGGCAATATCGATCGCGCTTATCGTCAGCTGTCCAAACTATCGATCACTTGTCGTAAACCGCAATGCCGTATCTCTCGGTGAGTGAAATGATCGTTCTACCGCCCCAGCTGAACTCATTGGTTTGAATTGTTATTGATTAGTTCCGTTGTAGAACAGAGGTTCACCTACGGTGGGCTTTTCACTATAAATCAATCGGCCTGCCCATTCACACGTCCGCACAAAACCAGCTCCATACTACCCATCAGTAATCCATACTATTGGTCATCGATGAGTGCATCTGTGCGTCAGTTTGTGTTTTTGTTTGTTTATGCGTCTGTTCGTGCAGACCTTCATGGTGCACAAGCGGCTAGTCGTTATAGAACACCGTTTTGTTAAATAGCTTACAACAAGACAATGTGTTCGAAATGGCTGCATACAATAAAGACGCTAAACTTCGTCAGTATCGACTGTTCAGTATGGGAGGAAGCAATTTTTTCGCGGGCAGCGTAAAACTGACTGTTCAAATCTTACGCATATCTTCTTGCCAAAAGCACTTACCATGTATGTTCTAGGATGACAGTTGTCCTGTTTGTTGTCGCTATCTGAGGCTAGAGTTTATGAATTTCTGTTCTGTTGTACCTTTTCTGTGACCCTGCAGATTAGCTGATCTCAATTCCGTCTTACATTTGAGATGACAGGCGTGCGGAACGAATAACATTTGTTTCCTCGTACTCCTGATGAGAAACTCCTCATTCATCTGGTGACTACGCAAAGGTTCGCTCGACAGTATTTTAGTGGAAAAAACTGTTAAATGTTAAAGCAAAACTTTTTATATCTAGTTTGTAGCTCGTTTTGTTCACGAGCTCACACTGGATTAGGATGTAAGATTATGAACCGACGGTGTCATAATACACGATTCACTATTTCATGGCTCCCACACGTTGCTGAGCTGTTAGCTATAGACTTTTTCCAGAACGCCGTTGCGGCGATATTCGCTGCTTGACTTCACACACCATAAATGTTTTTCGTCCACTTCATTTGCTTCCGCAATGTCACTTTCCTGTTTTCACTTCAAAGCGTTGCTGATAGGGAATACGAGTGATTTGAGTTATTGTTGTGGTAAGCGTTATTTTTTCTCCCATCCTACCATTCACTCCAAGGAATTCTTAACCCAGTGTGAACTTGAAAATGATAACACCAAAACCGTGGCTTCATTTTCTTATCCCATGAGATCTTTTATGTGTTTCCGGCACTCGTAAGTCAGTATATCAGGCTGCTTTTGGCGAGCTGCGTATTAAAAGTATCTTGGTAGTTGTAAACTTGTTTTAGACAAAGTTTCAAAGATAATAGTGCACACAAGGAACAGAAACTTAACATAATAGAAGGTTCTGCATACCTTAACTTTCTTTAGTACGTTGCCTATAACAGAGTAGCTGTGGGTCACGGGTCGATTGCAATCAGATATTTGTCTCGGCAGTGTACATAGTGAAAAACATCATCAGATCACCCTCGGTGTATGTGGGGGTACAACGTACAATACCCAGTCTCGTTGACATTCTCACTGCTTGGGTTACCACAATCACGGGTTTCAACTCACCAGCCTTTATGGCACGACGGCTCACCAATCGTGAGTGCGAAGTCCCATCTTCCCAAGGTACCATATTTCGCTTGCCCATCTCGAGGTTGCTGTCTGCTTTCTTTAACCGTGTTCACGAATAGGTCATCTGATTAAACTTTACAGTTTTTAAGACACACTGTTGCTCATAAAATATTTACATGGGTAGGTCGGTTAAATTTTGCTGCATAGGACATCGAAAGTGGTCATCGTTGACTAAGCAATGTAGTATAATAAACTTGAAACAGTATTGGCCATCATCTACAGCCACATTGAAAACATCAATGTATCGGTGGTTCTTGCTGTTGCTTAATTGCCATGCAACCAGGAAGAAAAAATGACGCCGAGGCCAAGAGAAAGAAAAGAAATTACCGGAAACAGCTGTCTCTACTTAAACATTTGACATCAAGGTGCTTGCACTTTGCAACGAAACAACCACGTTATAACCAAACGGAACGGGCTGGAATTGACTGCATAGTCTCTTTGACTGGTCCCAATTGCAGATGTGCGATTTAGTCAACTGATTCGTGCGATTCTCTCTTCTTGTCCTTCAACGCCTCCTGGCCAGTTATCATATTTTATCGATTTTGTCGACCGTTCTGAAGGCGTACTGTCTAGGAAAATGGATAATTATAGATCGGAATACTTTGTGTACGTGCATGCACATTGATTTTTGGATCAATACCTAGACGAATCGTCACACCATACTAGTCCCACTCGTTTTATTCAACAATTCCACTTTTGTTTTTAGGGCCGAGGTGTGTTCGCCAGTGGTAGTCCATTTTTGCCTGTCTCCCTGGACCCAAAAACATGCCCTGAACTGAAGGAGCCACTGCATCGGCATCCTGGTCAGGCCAATAACGCATACATCTTCCCCGGAGTGGCTTTGGCCATTGTTAGTGGTCGAATTTCACCGGTTACAGATGATGACTTTCTGGTGGCCTCTGAGGTGAGAATAATTACTGCGTTGTACTATACTATCTTATGGTTAAATGTAATGTTTAATAAACGCGTTCGAATCACGAAATGCTTTGCACCTTTTCTGTGCATAGAACATTAAATTTCTGAATCGCTGCAGGCTAGATCGTGCAATGTTTCTCAAAATAGATTGAGCCAGGTGGCCTCACAAGATTTTGCAAATAACAGTTTTGGTTTACCTTCAGTGTTGATGGATTCATATGAGATATTCATCCATGCCCGGCTTACACGCAGTGCGCAAATTATATCCGCATGCTTAACCAAATGACTTATTCAGTTGGGTTGTGAAGATAAGCTTCTACTGATTGTGACATTTTGTGATAAATCAGTCGTGGTAAACCGTATTCGCTTGTGTTACTTTGTGAGAAATACTGGCGTTTTTACCTAACCTAACTGCTGTCTGATGCTCAGTTTCGGCGTTCATGAATCATTGTTATGTGTGTTAGCTTCCAGTAATCTTACCAGGAAAGTAGTGTTGATCATCGCTGTCACAGAGGGATTCAATTTGATTAATGTCAATAGATGTGAGAAATTTTCAAGTTGAACATCACCCACAATTGATCGCAGCTGTCGCATCCCCATAGACTTTCCAGTCGGCCCCTTTCGAAATAAACGATCAATTGTGGGTGATGTTCAACTTGAAAATTAACCAAATCCCCGACTACTCATCAGTAAGATGTGAGAAATCTTTAAAACCAACGTATTGTCACTCAAGTGCTTTATCTTTCTCCTTCACTGGTACTAGAGCAGATGCTCACTCGTTGTCATCCATGTGATTTGAGTGGTTCCTTCTACGTGTATTTGTCCGGTCATCCCTAACTCATGTCAGATCGACAACCACTAATTAAGTATAAACTGAACACCGTCTACAAGCCATTGCGGCTATCGCATTTCCACAGACCTTCCGCTCAGTCCCTTTCGAAAAGAAGCAGCAGACTCAAGTTTCACTCTTGCCGTCAGTAGTGCATTTCTTTGCCACGGCTCGCGGTCGGCACCAGGACTCTGACCAAGTTTTCATGAGGCAACCGTGCTGACTACTGCACATCGGTCGTACGCCAGGCATGACAGAATCATCATATGTAAATATTCAGTGACCTTCGCTTGTGAGTAATGTCCAGATTGCCCGATCGCCTCTAGAGAAGACACAGTAACTGTCCTTTTAACCTTAGAAATTCTATGGAAATACGACCGGTGCGTTCAGTTGTGAGTGCTGTTAAGTGTAGATAAAACTAAAATCCTTTACTACTCACCATCAGCTAGCCCCGGTTCTTATTAGTTTTGTACACACAGTTTTCGTGACAGCTTAGTGGCAACGGTGTTTGACTGCTAATCACATGGTCGTCGGTTCGTGCCCGGCCGTAGTGTCTGATCTTCCCTAAATCTAGACAGTCCAGTGAAAAAAAGCTAAAAATTAACTTTCAGTTTGCATTTCAATAGACGTTTTTATAAGAATTGACTGGAATCGACTGGGGGCTTAGCTTCGACCGTTGTGTTTGCAAATAACATTATAATTGCCTGAAGGAGAAGGCTAAAAGTCTATTTCTGTTTGTCTGTTGTTAACTTAAAGGCTTACTAATAGTGGTGGAAAGAGCCCGAGACACGCATGAATACGTGAATAAAGAGTGGAAGTGCTGTTCCTGGTTGTCAGTCCCATCATTTATTCCGTTTTTCTTGCCGGTGCAAATCAATCACTTCAATCGTTAACCAATGTTTTTTGCTTGTTGCTCGTAGTGTAATAATTTATGATCCTGCGATATAATTTGCGCTTCGTTCCAAAAAACTTCGTTGTCGTTTTCCTAATTGGTTGCGTTCGATCATCAGTGCGATGTTTATATAGTTACGGGAGGAGTATCAGACACAATTGATCAGGTAGTTATCCGAGGACATAGTATCGATGCGCTGTGGATGGTGTCTACGGAAGCGGATCCTGCATTGTACGTCATTGTACATCAAGTCCGCATATGGCTGCACCCCGGGCAACATTTGAAATTTTCAAGGTCGAGTAAATGAGAGTGTTGATTTGCGTCTGCAAGGGCATGAAAACAAAGCCATTTAAAAACCAGTCGTCCTGTCTGCTTGCCTTTCTAGTTTAGTTCAGTCTACCGAGACAGTAACATCTACTCAGATTTTTATTGTACCACGTCTTACACTTCTTTACGCACTCTGCTACACTTTTCAGTATGTGATGGCCGTAATCCACGTGATGAATGACATACTACCCATTATCTCTCATATGTACACCAGACACCGGAACTCTGTTTGTTGTGCTGTGGTAAACAGGTCACCCGATCCTCTTCTGTTATAGGTCACACACAGCACATCAGTCAGTGCGTGATCGCGCCATCACAGTATGGCCCACCTTGAACTGATTGACTGGCCAAGGTCACTTACATGTGCGCGCCATGATTTAGTCGTGAAAAACAAGTGCTCAACGAACTCAGAGCCTATCGTCCGGCTTATCCGGAATGAACCCAGTATTCCTGGATTCAGTTCCGTTTGTCGATTTTTACTCGCCTTATCCCTGTGAGATTTGGCCTCCAGGTTTCTTTGTGGTGTGACGTTTATTCATCACTTATTGGTCTTTAGGACGAATCAAATTCGTGGTCTATGTTCAGTCCGTTTTCATTTCAGACATTGGCCTCACTGGTGTCAGAATCAGACTATTCCCTCGGTCGTCTGTTCCCGCCTCTTAGTGACATTCGTCGCGTGTCCACAACCATTGCTCGTGAAGTGATTTTGGCCGCAGTCTCTGAGCATCGTTGTCACGCTGCCAAAGGGGACAAGCTGAGCGCTTCCCAAGTGCAACAACTGGTAGCCAAGTTCTCCAACTATCCACCAGCTGTGTGAATCACAACAATGTTTTGTTGCTTCCACTGCTGTCTAACTGTTCTTGTTCATCGACCAGCCAACCTTTCTAAAATAAGAAAAACATCATGTCTTGTCATATACATACATTCACTGCGTCGAAGCCCTGTGCTCCGACTGCTGTGACTGTTGTTATTGACGCTCTTCTACTGTTCCTCAAATGTGTTCTAGGCTGTTCTGGTTTATGTTCATTATTTTCACATATAAATTGACAGACTGATTGGTATTGTTCTCCAAATTCTGACTGGATGGTTCCCAACTAATTTATTCAACCCATTTTGGACCACTCTATGAACTAACAAAGATGAATCTCTTCACTCGATGTGCACCAGTTGAGGGTTCTACCTGAATGCGAAATTTCAGATTCAGCTGCGAAGGTATCGATCCTAGTCCCCGACTACTCATGAGTGATCGTCCTGGACGAAGATCTTAGACAAGACTATTGGCTTATAACCCGATTACTTTCCACTTCTAATTATTGTTCTGCTATATTCATCTTCTTAATGCAGAACAGAATCGATCCGGTCTCAGAGAACGTGTCGGACATGCAGATTGAAATGATGGGTGGTCCAGTTAAAAGCTTTAATGAACCAGAGAACATTACTTAGTTATAATTCAGCTTCTAGGTGATTATTTCCTGAAGGCACATCACGTTGATGTGCAACGGCTGTGGAATATTTTATTCGGATGAACTTTCTTGTCGTTGTGTCGCAGCATGTATGGTGTCACATCTTATAATGTGAAAAATGCTACTCTCGAATTGTGCGAAAACATCAGAATACTCTCTTGCAGATTTCACGTTTTTCCATTGTTGGTGTTCACTCAAATGCGACCTAATTTCTACCAACATTTGCAAAGGCATGAAAGCGATCATACTTTTTCGACGCAAACCACAAGGGCATCTGGTACGTTTTGTGCAAGTGGAAACTGCCTGCTGTCCTCGCCTGAATGCAGTTTTGACAACGTTTTATTTCAAGTTTAACGTCACTCATTTGATCGTAGCCTTGGCAATGGCATGTGTGCATTCATACCACTCATGGATCTTCAGCCTATCCTTGTTTGGTCGATTGTTACCCTTCTGGGCACCTGCTTTCTAAGTTATTCCACGATGAGTGACATCTCGAACCGTATTACATTCAAATCAGACTAATCACAGTTATGAACGAATGAAATTCATAAATAAATATAACGTTACTGGTGGGTAGTCATGGATTAGGTTAATTTCAAGTTTAACGTCACTCGCATTTGTTCGCAGTCGGACAGACTTTCCAGCCAGTCTTTTTCGAAAAGAAGCATTAGACTCTAGTTGCCCTTTTGTTATAGCTCGTCAGTAGTGCATATGCTTGCCATCATCATCATCATAACAGCCATGAGCCTGACCAAAAGGTACTGTGGCTCGGGCCGCCGTTCACCTCAACCGTGACGTGGAATATCCTGGAAGAGAACGTTACTAAGAAGGTTGAAAATTATTAAAGACTAAGCAGAAGAATTTGAAATGGTATGGATGCAGGTACGCTATTGACTGCGACACATTGCCACCTCGGATAGCGTCTCTAACCAGCGGTTTGAGTGATCACGAAGATCCCATCCAGGCAGGTGAGACCTATTCACTTTGTTCAGTGGAGCAATCAAGCTCTTCATATTTTGTGACCACGTTGTTGGTTGACCACCACGTGGTTTTACCCAACTGTTGGTGGCCTCAGCATATAATGCCCGGTACGGTAAACGATTAGATGACATACGGAGTACGTGACCCAACCATCGCAAGCTGTGTACCGTAGTTGATCAATTGATCGCGCATCCCGAGCGTTCCGGAATACGCGCCGGCGAACGGCCACATTGCTCACGCGATCAGTTCATTTAATGTGGGCCAATTCGCGGAGACAACGATGGTCAAACACAACAAGCTTGTTG
>JTDE01002625.1:31501-84613 GCA_014338405.1 Paragonimus skrjabini miyazakii
ACGAACCCGATCTACAGTAGCCAACTCCTTCGTGAACGATTTTATTTCTCTACGCCAGGTCATCATCTGTCTACCTCGCACCTTTCACTAATCGGCCGCAGCGTCAGCAAACAGTGTTCGGTGTGGCAGACGACTAGTGATATAACGCGCTCGATCACTGACAAGAACCGAGAAAAAGGATAGGTGTGGCAACAGCGCTTATTGAAAAAACGAGGCGAGTTCCATTAGACTACAGAGGCTCTAAATTTATAGGCCCAACGGAGAACGAATCACTTTACAGAGGGGCATTAGAAAGTGCACTGGAGAGAACAGTTCACATAATGTACAGGCGTTCGATCGCCTGATCGCTTAATGGACTGAGTGAGTCAAATCATATCTATTAACTCGAAGCCGAATCGATCAATCGATATGACATGGTTCACCTTTGCTGCTTCGTTAGGAGATGCGCCTCCTTACTGCTGGGGAAAGTCTATTTTCCCCAAAAATGATTTATTTTTCGAGATATTATCGAAAAATAAATTGTGGTTTTGAATTTTACTTTTTCGCGCCACAGCGTGCCAAAACTCAATTTTGGCGCACGTTTCCCCGGGCGTCTGTGACTGGCCCATCCCACTCTTAATGCACTAATTCAAGTGGGATTCTTCAAAGCCATTGACATACCATATTTATGCAGACGCTTGTCCGCATTGTTATCTTTGGTTTGAGAGCAAATACAATCTCGGCTGAAGGTCGCGGACTTCTGTGTTGTTCCAGGGTTTCCGGGTATTGCTAAGCTCTGTGCTACGTTCCGTGATTTGTATTGTCGTGTGCTAGACATTTCTAACTATCGCTGACCAGCGGGTTATGATACTAACACCAGCCCTTTCATCGACATGTGTCATAGGTCTGACACCTTGGGTTAACTTGTAGGGGTTTCACGGGTTTCTGTGTTCGTTTCGACTGTCTAGGCGGAAAAGAAATTGGTGTTGTCACGTCGATTTTTGACAGCGGCACGTCAGCTGTTTTCTCCAATTCGAAGGTGTCCAGTAGACTTTTCCAGTGTAATGAAGTTTAGTCAGGTTTGATCGGTGGTAAACCAGAGTTCCCCCGTAACTGGTTGATATGGCTTTTCCAGGTATCTTTCCCGACAGTGACTTCGTAGATCACCTTCCCATTATATTTTGAGATCACGGCAGAGGTCCATTTATTTTTACCTCGGAAGTTTCGTGCAAGCACTGAGTCGCCAATATTGAAACGCCGAATGCATTGTGCATAACCTGTCCTGTGTACTTCGTTGGCGGATGTGAGTGGTGAAGGTCTGACATTGTTGAACCTTGTGCGAATTTTCCGTCCGAACATACATTCAGCTGGCGAGATTCCTTCTGGTGTATTGCGATTAGGTGTGATGCGATAGGCAGTCAAGAAATGCTGAATGACATCTGCTGGAGTTTCTTCTCCTTTGGCTTTAAGTAATGCCCGCTTGAAGGTATCCACGAACCTTTCAGCTTGACCATTAGATTGTGGGTGATACGTGGGAGAGAATTTTGCTGAAGCCATAATGCTCACAGAATGTTCAGAAAGTTGCGGATGTGAACTGTGATCCATTATCCGACACAATAGTCTCTGGAATGCCAAAGTAACTGAATAACTTGTTGAGCTCTGATATTCGGGATATGGAGTTCGGGTTTGCCACTGGAACAAATTCCGGCCACTTGGTGAATGAATCGACCATGATCATGTAGTACTGACCATTAACTGGCCCCACAAAATCCAGATGCAGACGTTGCCACGGTTTTTCTGCATCTGGCCATGGTTACCACGGGCACTTCGGGGGTGCTTTAGCTGCTAGCTGACATCTTTTGCATCTTTGACAGAACCGCTTAAATTCCGACTCCATCTGCGGCCAATGTACATAACTGCGCGCGAGAGCTTTCATCCCGTTGATACCTGGATGGCCGGTATGAAACTACTTCAGTACTTTGTCACGTAACAGTTGTGGCACGACGACGCGGTCACCAAACAGGAGACAGCCGTCGATAATGGAGAGGGAGTCACACCTGTGAAAAAACTGCCGGATATTTGGGTCCAGGTTGTGTTGATTCCACCTTGGCATCCACTTGGCATTCCACCTGGCATCCTTAGTACATGGCCTAACCCCTTAAACCTTTGCAGGTGTAAGGACTGAATGAAAGAACCCGTTTGACAATCAGTGTCAAACGCCCGCTTCCTAACCTCCTCGTTGGTGCCACCCGATACGAGCGAGTTAACGCAGACATCGGTGGTCAAACACCTGAAGACGGCTCATGTCTTCTACTCTGAGTGGCCAGATTTCGCTGCCGTATAGTAATACAGCCCTCAGTGTTGTCTGATATACGTGACCCTTAAGCTTCAGAGAGATACCATTCTGTCGCCATAAGTGCCTCAGATTAGTAAACACCGCTCTAGCCTTGGAAATACACGCCTCTATTTCATTCCCTACACCTCCGCCGCTGATGCAGCTACCCAGATATACAAACCGGTCAACAACCTCCATGACTTCATTATCTAACATCAAACCTACGTAATCACAGCAATCTTGCAGAAGCACTTTGCATTTCGAGGCTGCAAAGCGCATTCCGAAGTACTTAGCAGAACGCGAAATTGCATTCAGCGTTGCTTGTGCCACTTGAAAGTTGTCAAACAGCAACACCTTATCGTCAGCATAATCAAGATCAGTCAGCCTTCCACCAGGTAGGAGGTCCACACTAACATCTTGTGACTGCCGGAAACAATCCTGCATTATTTCGTCTATGACGAAATCGAACAAAAATGGTGGAAGGGGACAGTCTTGACGAACGCCGCTACTGGTGATGAAACTGTCAGACAGCTCACCGTTAACCCTAACCTGAACCGAAGTATGGGAGTAAAGCGCCGACAGTATGTTCACATACTTGGTCGGTACACCCCTACGTTTAAGCGACTCTAAAAGTGTAGGTCGATCCACTGAATCGAATGCACCTTTATAGTCGAGAAATACGGTAATTGTTGGCCGGCGGTACACATGACGCTGCTCCAAAATTTCACGAAGGGTAAAAATATGATCTATACATCCCCGGCCAGGACGAAAACCTGCCCGTTCTTCCCGAACTGCAGTGAGTCGACGAAGTATAATGGAGGCCAGAACCCTAGAAATGACTGGGGCCAAACCAATTCCACTATGGTTTTCACAAGAGCTCCTGATACCTTTCTTGAATATAGAAACTATTATCGCATGACCCCAGCACGGAGGGATGGTCTCCGTCGACCACACAAGTTGAAACAGCTGAATCAAGGCCTCGACTAACACCTCTCCATCTTCTTCAAAAAGTGCCGGCACGAGATCATCTGGACCGGCAGCCTTATTACGATTGGGAGCTGAAATGCAATTGCGAACCTCAGTCTTAGTGGGTGGTTCTAAATCTACCGACCAGGGCGTTACATTAGAAGTTTGTGGAGGCAGCACGGTAGAAGCAGGAGGCCAGCTAAATTGACTCTCAAAGTGTTCCGCCCAGCGTTCGAACCTTCTGGACTTATTATAAATTAGTGTGCCATCTGCCTCACTGATAGCTTTACTGACAGACGGTCGCCTGGGACCAGTGGCACCGATCAGCTTAAAGAGTTTGCTGCTGTTCCCTGAGGCAAAAGCGGTTTCCATTTCCTTAACTTTCTCCGTTAACCAAAACTCACGATCAATCTTCAGTTTCCTACGGACATCTCTCTTAAACCTGTTATATGAACTGCGCGAAGGAATCTTCCGTCTGACTTCTAACAACTTAAGGGATTTCTCCGAGATCCAATGTCTGGTCAGTCCACGAACCCATGTGCCGCACGCTAAAGTACTTGTTTCATAAATGACTTGTGAGATCTCGGTCCAGCAGGTATTAAGATTCTCGGGTTGAGAATTACTAAGGCACCTTTCTCAGCTAGTTTGGTACTTATACTCCACCGATGGTAAAGTCAGTTTCTCAGCAGTCAGTCGTTGCTGTTGGTGGGATCGTTTTCCAGCAAAAGTAAGAACAAAACGACAACATACCAATGCATGATCCGAGTCAAAGTACGGGTCCAATAAGAACGACAGTCTTGAATGCAACCACGCCACCTGTAACTAACAGCTATGTGGTCTATCTGAGACCAGGCCTGGTTCGAAGAAGGCGGGCGCAAAGTAAAGCAATGACGTGCACGATGCCTAACACTAGTATTGGTTAAACAATAGCTTATGCTTAGCGCACAGCTGCGACAATCACCCGCCACTATCTGACCGATGTAATGTTATCTCAAACCTGCTATCTAAACGAGACTCGGCCTCATCAAGACGGCTGACCTGGATATTCATATCTCCGGCCAGATCAACTATATCAGATCCACGTGTCGACCGAAGGAGAGCGGCCAGATCCGAGTAGAACGCGTCTTTGACGCCAACGTTACTACAGTCAGTAGGAGCGTAAGCAGACACAATGAATAAATTTCTGAAAGTCTTGCGTCTAGAACTAGCTTTAACAGAACCTATCAAGCGGACGGCACAAAGTCTACTGTTAACAGGAATCCAATCACTCAATGAGGCTGCGGCCGTCGTACCAAGGGCTATGCCTACTCCAGCCTGACCTGTAACAGCGGATGCGAAATCACCCGAAGTGTATAACCAGTATTGGGTAGACAATGCGGGTGCTGTTACTTTCATACGCTGACTACTGTCCTGGATTTTAGTCTCCGAGATGCAGCATACATCGACATGCAACGAGTCTAACGTTCGTGCGAGAGTGGCCTGTTGCCCTATCTGTTTTAGAGCGCGAACGTTGAAGGCACTTATATTAATTAGCATTCTAGGTCTAAGCAAGGGACGAGGGAGGCATGAAGCTGAATGGCAAGAGACGGAACTTGCCGGCTCAGTGTTACTACGGTTAGCTACATCTGTTGTGGGACCTGAGGAGTAACTATCAGAAATGGAGTTCGGGAGGGGCCTGAAAACTAAATTTGTTAGGACAGTGGGGGAAGGGTCAGCAGTAGCATGCTTTTGCCTATTCACCCTGTTGTATGCAGCAGATAGGGCGACCCGGTTTATACTCCGAGACAGCCGATGTAGTATGAAATTATTGATGTTGTGAGCGTTCGTGGTTGTATATGGGCTGAGATACTGCCAGGACACCCATACCTAGACAGGAGAACGATTAGGGTTCTCAACCAAAGCCTTTGACTCGAAAGCCTGTACCTCAAGGCAGCGGGTGGGTGACAGTATACCAGAAGTGGTACATTTTTCGAAAAAAGATGCCAACCTTCTTCCAACCCTCAAACCTGATGATCAGGAGACTGTGGTTTGTTAAACCTCTACCTATTGGTATGAGTGATTCTATCGGTGTGATGGCCACACCGTCCAGTTTCGCCCAATAGTTTGTCAAGATGCACAAGCCGTCACACCACGTCAAGTTCCAGTCTTGTTGTGACGGAAATCGACACTCAATTTTTGTTAGACCTATTGGTCATCATCAGGTTAAATAAATACTGGTTTTGGCTACGGCCTGTAGTATGTATATATTCGAAGATACACCATTAGCACCATAAAGAAAGCGCACATGATATTGTTGGGCTTCGGAGAGTTGTTGATTTCAAATCGCTTGGATTGCTGTTTTGCGTCATGGTCAGTAATGAATTTAAATCTCAAATCCAGTAAATGATCATTGTTCGAGTTGATTCCAGTCTTTCTGCATCAGCCAAAAGGTTTTGTGTATGCATTGAAATTGGTTCTATTCCATAAGCATCCTGAGTACCTAACATGCACACAACTGGAGCGTGATCATGGGATGTTCGATCCGCCGTAGCAAAGCCGGTGTTCGCAGTGCTTCCTTGTTCACACACACCCACTCAGTAACTTTATGTTATCTCCTCCACGCAGCGGTTGTTTCCACTGGAAGTTGCTGTGACATTGTCTTAGTTTCCATGGCTTACCTTCCCTTGGAAATTTGAGTATTCCAGTGGTTGACTATAGAAGAGGAAGATCACTTAGCTTTGTCTTCATATACATGGAACAGCACCCAAAAATGATCGCACCTGTCGCATTCCCATAGACTTTCCGATCGGCCTCTCCCACAAAGAATCACCTTTTCGAAAACGGCCGACTGGAAAATCTATTGGAAGGCGACAGCTGCGATCAGTTGTGAGTGTTGTTCGATGTATATGAAAGCCAAAATCTCATACTGCTCATCACTTTTCTTTGTTACCATTCAATAAGCACCTGTGGATTTATCCTGGCTTATCTTCTCTACCGACACGCGGTTGCGATTCGCATCTGTCCTAGATGTCTCAATGAGCTGTACTCTAGTGCAACAGAAGCATTGTTCCTTCACAGTCCTATTAGAATTATCATCAGATGTGGAGTATATTCACTAAGTGCATGAGCGTGGCATGAACATCACGATTTTGACTGAACCGATAGACTGGCTTATGTCTGGCCAACCTTAACGAACCAGCAAACGCTGAACTGTCGATCAAGTATCGTGTGATTTTCCAATTTTCCAGTACTTAAGGTTTGTGATTGACAGAAGCAAACTCAATGAAAAAAAACGATATCGGTTGATTCCGCAACGACATGCTAGTCAACATAACTACATTTTGTTCTCACATATGCCAGCACACTGTCCATTTATGGTTATAACATCGATGTTTATTGAGTTTTTCTAAACTGATATGTTTAATATTGTGTTCAAGTTTGGTCCAGATCGTTTATGCCATTCAAATACTGCGGTGCCTTGAAAGTATTTATTCTTAAACAACCAAAGTAGTAAAAGTGACCACACGCATCAGTCGACAGGCCGGATACCCATGCTAGCAATCTCAGATGATCACAGGCTCGACATTACACCAAGTAACCCAGTCGCTATGGCCAGGTGTGTGGAAATACACAGCATAGTTTTATTCCAAACACAACCGCTCAATTTCAAACAGTTAGTAACCTGGACGTTTGAGTGATTAGCCATCATAGGGCTGCTTAGTAAGAGAATGTACTACCTAGGGGACAGCCGTGTATAGTGGACTTTCGTCGAAACTAATCGATCTACGGTGGTGCAACAAGTGTTTGCTAACGCTAAATTTGTTTTTTCGTGGTTTTAATTCCATTTCGAAGCTCTTCGTCACACGAGTCGTATTACCTACTGGACTTGTGGATTACGTTCCTTAGTATAGACACCGTAGCAGGTCGAGTTTGTTGTCATGCGATAAACTCATCCATTTTGAGGCTGTGTGTAACTAAGCTGTTGTTGTGTTCTCTTGTTTGAATAGAATGGAGAAAGGTTGAGGTGCGCCATCATTTCGATCTTTTCAGGGCTCCACTTTTACCGTTTTCGCAAACAGTCGATCAAAACGTTACCAGGCAAATCGGTATCGCTCAGCGAATCAGATGTGAAATGGAACGGTTCTCGTCGTCAAAGCCCTACTCCTTCACTTGTGTACTTCGGTTGAATATGCACTCACTCAATGCCTCAACTATTCAGTACGCCTACGGTTCCTTGTGTATCGCTGAGAAAATTACTTAGCAATAATCAGATAGTATCGTCTGCTTTCATCAGTCACCATAGTCGGGTGTATGGAAGACAAAATAAACTCAGCATAAATTTCATTGTTGCCAACGAAAACTGGAATTTCCATTCAATGACCAACACGAGACAAATTTATTGGTCAATTATCTTAATTATCTATTTATTTCTACTGCTCTCTCTAATTTGTTGAAGTGTGCTGATTTAAATGGAAGCGTACACTATTCAGAATATTGTGTTTGCATTAGCATGTGGAGTTAAACAGGTTAAAAGATTCATCATTATAACAGTATATCAGAATGATATGGGTTTTTAAAATGTGTATAATTATATATGTGATTGCCTTAGCGAATCTTGTTTGGTATTGCCGTACTAGTAGTAGTTCACTTTTGAAGAAGTGGATATCTATCAAGGTGACCACTTTATAGAAAAATGAATGTACAATGTTCGCACTGTATACTCATTACGTTCTTGCCATATGACGGATATAAAACTAATACCTATTTATCACCAGGGCTATAAATGGCTTGACACAGAAAGTAATCTGGACTAAGCACCTTTCATCGTCAGTCCGATCGTCACTCAGTTCAGGATTCTCATGTCCTCCTCAAATTCTTTGGTTGACGAATATATAGGCTGGAGACAGGTTAGAATGTGTCACCATAGCGATCCCTTCATAATCATTAGCGTACCATCATCATACATGGTTGGCAAGCAGACAGGTAGAAACTCATAGCCTATATGGATCAGACATGAAAAGGTATGGTGCACGGCACTGAACCACTTCATTTTCATGTGTCCATTCACCCAGAATGCCTGTGACGCTTGTCGTGGGTTTTCACCTAGTGGTATCCATAGATTACATGGCCTTACTTGAACACTCCTATTTATTGTCGTCAATTTACTCGATTCAACATCATTCTGTTGACTTGATATGGTGACCGACAACGACCGAAACCTGTGCAGTCAGCTGAAATGCGGGGAGCGAACAATTTTTGGGGTTGGACAATATGTTTTTGAACGATATGGCATGAGAACATTACTAGTTTACAACTGACGGTATATCGTATTGCACATTCTACCTCGTGTGGCATGGGAGTGAACCGTGTACTCTTCGTTTGGAAACGTAGTAGGAGCTTGCATAATCCATATACACATTCGGCCGTTCGGTGGGACACCTCATGAACATTCTGGTTATACCGATTATAACTCAACAAAATGCTTTTCTGTGTCGAAACTGCCGACTTCTCTATCTTGTAAATTTTCTTCACCATATGGGTTTGCACCAACCAAGCAGTATTTAGTTGGGAAAATCACATTCCGATTGAGTGAACATATCAGACTGCATTCAATAATCGATGTTAGATCATGAACGGCTATATTGACAAAGTTCTAGATTTAACTTCAAGACACTGCTTCACTATACGAATTGTTGGGAATTTGTGTGGTCTTCTTTTAGTATAAAAATTGTGCGTACAATATGCACACTGTGGAGATATCCGGGACCATGAAACTGCAAACGAATAAATGTCAGACAATCATGAAGTAAGATATGATAATCCGATCGCGTCAATGAAGGGTCAGTGGCACAGTGATTAACAAGGTTGTCCTATAAGAACCTGAAACGAAATTAGACTTCCGGTAGTAAAGGTGACGTGTATTAACAACAGCCAAAGTTGAGTATAGCGCTTTTTTCGAAAGAGGTCATTTGACAAAGCATGTCTGAATACAGAAACTTTGGCCGAATGTAGGTGACAATCTGCTTATTCTAACCAAATCTCACAGTATACACAAGTGGTCCTACGAAAGAAGAAAAGTCAAATGTGTTTGAACCCGAAAAGTACTTGAACCAAAAAACTACACAGAACACAATTTGATCAACGAACCAGTAAAATAGCCTTCGGCTGTTGCGATCCATCCAACTTTGTCTCCTATTCATTGCGCCGTTCGGGCATACAGTTGACTCAAACAAAAGCCTACCTTGAAGGATGAACATGTTAATTTATCGCGGATAAGGGGCATCCGTACAGAACGTGGTGTTCACGTGCGCACCAGTGGGTGTATGAATGAATGAAAGCCACGCGCGTACACTGTGCTGGAATCAACCAGCCACTGACTAAAAATACTATACCCAGTAGGTATTGCATCAATCAAACAAAACTATGAGACTATGAGTTAAGCGTGGTTCGTGCAGATGGGAGGAATATACGTACAAAATATGAGAACGTCGGAGTCACTAAGGTGGCACTGAGCTACAACCACTTGAGACTGTCAAAATACTCAGACAAACAAAGGTGAATACGAGGTGCTATCTAACCGAAAAAAATCATAATACTCTTCTTATCTGAATGCCACTTGAAAACACACTCGCCGAGTTAAAACAGCGTCTGGCATGAAGTTTTTTCTCCTACGCTTGACGCAAGCTTATCGATATACCAATCACGTCAGTCGCACAAGTGTCACGTATAGCCTAGTAACACAGTGGTGTACAAAAACGTTCAACATTACTGACCATGTGTGATGGCAAGTGAATTTTTGGTTGTTAACTAGAACTGAGTAGTTATCAAAATAAGACCTGTGTTGTCTGCTCCATACCAACCCTGTATGATGCATGCTGTTCACAGGAATTATCGGAAGTTTGCGTGTTACGATATTCTCATTGTGATATTACAATCTGAAAATGTTTAACCAGTTCGTTTCAAGTGTTACGGTATGACTACTTACATTTACACATTGTTCTTTGTTCGTTTGTATCATAAGGAAACAAAATTACCCCAGTTTGATAGCTGAATAAATAATTGGTTTGCATTGAGGTAACCAGGTTATCTTTCCTCTAGTAAATGTATATGAAATCACTTGTGAGCATTGTAACTAACCTTCTTATGGCTACGTTTTTATTGTATACGCGTCATGGTTGCCTACGTGCCCTACACTCCTGCTAAGACTCAAGCTGCGTTCGGACTGGCCGCGTCTTCCCCGACTAACGGCTCATTCATTCACGCACTCAAGAATGACGCATGCCACGTAAATTTGAAAACAAATGTACGTTTCCTGAGTTTCGTGTTCTCCCTACCGGTTGTTATTGCTTGTATGGCTTAACGCTGATTGCATCTGAATAGGGACACAACATTTCTGTGCAGTGGAATGCCTATAAAATGTGTAATTACGAGTTTCATCAGAAAACTTCTTAGTCCCCTTCACGTGGCGACTTCTACTCAAGTGATAACTGCTTTCATGTGCGTGCTCCCGAAATATCGTTCCAAGTGCATCTACCGGTTGTATTAAACCATATTTCTAGTTGAGTGCGATCGGTAGCCAGGATTAAACCTAGCACTTTTTCATACAACCCTCATGAAAATCAGCTAACCACAATAAAATCCATAACAATCTCATTAGTACTCCGTCGACTTGGTGCGAAGTACATGAATGTATTGATTTATTGATTTAAGTCTGTTGGCTTGATAATTTAAATAACAGGTTATGCAATGCGCAGTTTTGTGCGTAGTTCAATTAACATCATCAGTAGTTCTAATTTGGCAGTTCGTTCATCGTTGTGTGATACGACTGATAGTTTTTCTACACCTGAAAATGATTCCATAAAACACAACTTTTATTTAGGACAGTAATGGGTAATACCATTGTGAATCGATGATCTGAGTTTTTAACCAGCAAGACGTTGGTATAAGTCAGGCGAATCAGTTGGGTTCTTGAGCAAGTAAGAAATGTGTTGCCGTATTTCGTCGAAGCTATCAAGTTGTTCCTTTTTTAAGTTCAACATTGTAGTGCCTGAATAGTAGACCACAGTAGATAGCAAATACATTTTGAACACGCTTGTTTCATCTCTGCAAGGCAAACCAACAGATGAGACTCTACTGACACCCACAGTACACGAGTGACAGGCAATAAAGTGTTTGACTAAAATTAGTTGTTTGTGGGAGATAATCGTAAGTACCAAGGAGTACTATTTTATGTTGTCGAGATTGACAGAAGTAAATAAGCGGTTCATGTTAACCGAATAAACTAGTACTATTAACTCTATCCGATCTGTTGGATCAAAATTAATTTGAAAATAGCCTATCCAGGTTGCTATCAGATAGATGTCAGAGAAGGAGACAGAAGGTTCAACTCACACACTTATATCGGTGCGATGTTCAAGGCCATTCTTCTCAACCGCAAAAGTTATTTCAGACCAGTGTCCCTAATCAGTGCATATTAAAAGAATCCACATTTGATGTCCACTAGTTGAGAAGATTTCAAACAAAATTCGTGATATTTCCATTCGTGAAACATAGAAGCAACCAACAGTGAGAGGTTCGAATGAAAAAATCATTCAATCATTATCTGTGCTCACATTTTTACCTACGCACTTAGTGTCAGTTACCTATTTTCCGTGTTGATGCATTTGTGATTGCGGTAGCCGTAAAAGGATGATGCGTCAAAATCGAAATCTAGCATTAAGAATCGTTTATAACAGTGATCAAAAAGAGACCATGTTGCACGTGAACTCGGTTATCGGGCGATATCAGCAAATTAGAGTCAAGCAGCATGTTACAAGCTGACGAATCGTGAAACTATGTGACAATAACCACAGTGCCAATCCTTGACTGCTTTTGGGGTGTCGAGAGTTATTCGCTGTGGTATTTCGTTACAGCTTGGCCGACACTAGCAACAGGTTTTGTTCACGACAGGCCTAGAGTTTACTGATTGTAAACTATCCTGCTTACTGATAGTTGCCATTCTGAAGAGAATGCCTTTACGTTACGGCTCAGATATATTCCTTGCTTTGCTCACATGTATTATGTACTCTGCCTATACAAACAGAGCCTGTAACATTACACTGTGGCGTGATCAAGGTAATGTGTCTTAACCGGATAACTCCCTGCTAGAACAAAGATGCCAATGTCGTCCGGTTTTCTTCGGGCTTTCAGTCTCTTTTTATAAGCTGCTTGAAGTGATACTTTCAAGATGCTGTCCGGGCGTTTTAAGGTATATATAAATACTGAAAAAATGTGTTGAATGCAGACAGTTTATGTGACCAGATGAGATGATTCCATTAACTTTCTGCTCTTGAGGTAATTATACTACTAACTTGTTTACTACCTCAATACGACGTGTAATGTGTCTTGTTTTCTGATGAACGTTTATCGTACTGTTTTCAACCATTTCTTGTGACCGTTGGGATGACCTTGAAAACATGGTCACATGCGTTGGAGGTTGCGACGTTTGCCACGCCATTAGGATTTCAAGTTTCGCGAGGTAGAAGTTCGTAATTTGATGGCACCGGGCATTTACAATGTCAATGTGTATAAATTAACGACAGGTTAATTTTTGTATTACCATATGTATTATGGTATGTCAAGTGTTCAACAATATACAATTGGAAATTTTGCTCTGGCTTGTCCGGCGTACTTTGTGTATTCACGTTCTTTTATACTGTCCTCATGGCGTGCAGGCTATCATGCTAACTGACGTGACAGAACTACATCCATAAAATTTCGCGATAAGTTGTAGGGAAGAGAAGTCTCATTAGAACTGACGGTATGCCGTTGAATATCTTTGGGATTGGTTCTTACAGAAAAAGTATTTCCAGGCTGAGTCTAGAGTAACCTTTTATGTGTTGATTATGGTTTTTCTTTTTCTACCACCGGATTATCCCGATGTCTTTCGTCCGCCACACTCTGTTGACAAGGAAATGGGAGACGTTTTCTATCGCGATGTATAGAGAAGCAGACGTAAGTATTTGACACCATTGCCTTGCCCGTATGGTTTGGGCAATATCTGAGAGGATCGTCGCGGATGTATTGATTCCTCTTTGAGTAGCGACCAGAGTGAACTTGGGTTTTGAATAAATTTCATTCACTGAGCCATTGGATCGTAGCGTTTCTACCGTGCATATGGCTCCTATTTCCTCTACCTCGATAGTTATGCCGATTATGGCAGCTACATATCGGCCTACCGCAGCACATGTAACCGCAAGTAACACTATTGCGTAATTTGGTAGTGGCTGAAGACGTGGCTGAAGATCTGTAGATGCCAGCTGAAAGCGTGATATCGGACGATTTGTGCAAGGCACTTTTGCAGCTGTGTGCTCCGTTGGCTTGGCAGTCTGTCATTCTAGATGTCGTCAGGAAGTATCATCCAGAAATACCGATGGATCCGAGAGCTATCCTCCACACACCTCGTTCGTGCACGCAAAAATGCATTGGAAATGGAATGTATATTCATTCTAGATTGGGATGGGCCTTGCATTGTTATCTGAGAAGTAGCGTACTTACCACCGTTAGAATACAGCTGAATATCGATAGACTTTTTCCGTATAAAAGACCCACCACGCATTTTATATACATAATCAAGAGCCGTTTATTACAGGCATCTTTCGCGGGCCAACCAAGCCCTCCGATGCCAGTATTTGTGTAATACGGTTGACGATTTGACTGAATTGTCAACAAACGGTCTAGTGAAAACTGGTTACGATGTTTCTGTGGTTATAAAACTTCATTACTATATCTGTGATGTAAACTATCACACAAGCTGGTTATCATGGATGTGATAAACGTGTGAAGATTAGTACTACGATTCACAACAAACTGGTGTTTTCTATAGAGATCGCCTACCGTCGACGTAATAAGAACTTCCGTCAAAGGGTGAACAGAAAGCATCAGGTTAGTTGGTCCCCACTTTTGGATACTGACTGTGATATGATTTTCGATTTCCGTTCCGACTATTGTTGTAAACCCTCGAGGAACAGGCTGGCTGGTCCACGATATAGCAACGCGCTTGACAGAAATCGGATTCTCCTCCTCGCAATAAGTAACCCGGAAAATCTTGGTCATACAAATAGGACGACTGTCCACGTAATTGTCCCCAAGACAAACCGAAAGACAGTTGTTAAAAGCAGCTTTGTTCCGCTCCAAAAACATGTGCGACAAGGAGAAAATTATAAGGTATTTCAAGACGTCCGAAAGCAGTATTAGCCTTTGCCACACGAGCTCTCAACACGCTGTCCACGGACAAATCTGTGGAAAAACTGCTTCTCAAGCAGAAAAACTTCTTGCAACAATCAATCGTCAATGTCTCCATTGATGCAAATTTGGGATGAGGGTGTACAGACAGCACCTCCGCCAGGAGAAGGCTGAAAGAAATAAAATGTCTTACCTGTGTTAATATCCAATCCAAATATGGATGCCACGGACGTGAAGGCCGTCGCCAAACCTTCCAGTTCTTCTTCACCGTGTACCAACAGTGCACTGTCATCTGCAAATAGAAGCATGCGCATGGTTGAGGTATGTAATCGAGTTTGGGCAACAAAACGTTGAAAATTCAGCAAGCACCCATCTGCCCGGTACTCTACCTCAACGCCGTCCTCCCCAGAGTCTGTGCACTGATACACAGGATTCCACCCAACACTACATTAACACACACACACACACAGAGTATGTCTCTTAATATTGCCGGAACCACTATTGTAAGTGTATTTGCTTTATTTGACCATTATTTACATTGAAATTTGTCTGTACATCCTTCTGATGTTATTTAGATGCTTAGTGATTTTACCGATACTATTTGCAAAGTATTATAATTTCCAACCCGGCATTTGTAAACTATGCAGTTACTTTAGATAACATGCTTTTGGTCAGTTCATTGGCAGTCGCAACCACAAAAAAGTAATCCCCATACTAAGTACAAACTGCATTCATCAAGTTCTTTGCTGATGAATGTTTGGACAAACCATGACATCGCGTGTGTTGTTCATAGCAGCCAGTAATAAACGTCAAGTTGTGCAATACTGATGTAGTCTTGTAAATACGTATTCACACACCACTAAAACCGACAATTTGTTATGAAATGATAGTGACTACAAGTCCAAGTTGGAATTTGTTTACAAGTCTGTTCTAAGTACTTTATTAAGAGTTTTAGAGTGACTGGCATTTTGCTGAAGTCGAAAACATTTTTTCCGCACTAGTTATATGCACATTCATTCTCCAAGTAAGATTATACCAAATTACAAAATGTTTGTTTGTTGTGTTCTTGAGTCTGTTCATAGCAATTACGGCGATCTTTCAGATAGCAAACCTTCAAAACAGTGGCTTCTTTGGAACGACTACGTTTTAAAGTGGTGTGTTAGAAACTACTAACACTTACTACGATCGATTTTGAAGCATTGGCAAAAATCACGGTCGTATAAGAATGATCAATTTTTATGTTCTCTAGAAGGAAACTGCATTTTAATTTGAGCGACGTTCGCACTCATGCTGGGTGTTCATAAAATCTCTCCGATGGACAGGTTCACTTGAAGTCACCTTTATATGTAAGTAAAGACAATCTATTATCAAGACGTTGGATCCAGATGAAATAGTGTACATTATGACAAATTTTAAATCTATCGTCGGTTGAGCAACCAATGGAATTTAGCAAAGGAACTTATTTGTGATCCACACAATCTGTAATATTCACAAGTTGACGCAAACAAAACTACTTTCAAATGCCAGAAAGTCATCAATGTTCACCTTAGCGTGTGTACTGTTTGGTAGGGAAATGTCCTTTAATAACGACAGATCGTTATCATTCAGTTTGCACTTTCCTGCGCAATTCGGGTGCTTGCATTTATGAAATGGAGTTTCGGTACACATTTCAGCGATGTTTTCATTCAATTGTTTTATACATTTCTATCCGCGTCCGTTCGTTTGACTGAATTCTTCTGTAGTGGACTTTCAGTGGTCATTTCTCGTCAGTTGGGCTAATTTCTCTCAGTGGTATGTAATTCGATCCCACGTGTTATTCATGATTCACTCACTGTAGGCTTGATCGTATCCATCAACCACGCCAAGTTATTCCATTGAATGTTATTTTAGTCGACTCACCGACTCGATCACTCATCACACTGTGCCTTTGATGAACGGAGTATCACGTGCATTGTCACACCAGAATAAGTTATAGTTACAATGTGCTATAACAAGTGCTAATCTACTGACTGATACCTCCCTGATCTACTTAAGGGGATAGAGCCGAATTCTTATAGATGTATTCTGGTAATCAAGTTGAACTAAGGAAATATTATAAAGCACAGGCTGCTGTGATGAAAATCTACTCGATTCACCGCTTATCCAAATCCCGACACAATAAGAGTTCTAACAAGAGACCAATCCAAACGTCGCGCTGAAGATACTACATCAGGATTGGACGAACAGTCTCAATGTTACGCCTTCTGTTATTCGCTTATTTCCTTGTTCCGTATTGCACCAATTAACGTTCAGTTTGTGACTTAGTATGTGTCCATATGATCAGCCAATGAGTGACTATGATTTCTTTAATACTGTTGTACATCATAAATTCGACTTCTTGTCTCACGAATAGGAACTGCTTACCGCAACCAATGCGAGGTCTTCTGCTTATTACTTGCGTGGGAGGTTTCAATCGTAGTGCAATTTCTATGGCTATTCGAAGTCCCTAATTCCGAGTATTACAGTTGCCCAAATGTTTCTCGCCGTTGAAATCTTATAGAAACTCAGCTTGTTAAGGTGCCGTTCACAATATACCGCATATACAGGAGAGCTCATTAAATGTCCCCTTCCGTTTCAATAGAACTGGTAGTCGGGACCAGTTTTGCTCAGTCGTCTCCTATAAAGCAGCCGTTCTGAAACCATTTTCCTTTCTACTGTACAGACTGTTCACTACCCACTGTTTAACATCCAGTCTATCCGTTCTGAGTTTCAGCAGAACATAGTGAAGTGGGGTTGAATGCCAGTCTATCATCCAAAATACATAAGATAAGTGGTCTGAATCTATATTTACGACTGTGGGTCTGCTTCAGTCTCACTGACTCCGAGTGTATTAGACGGTCACCATGGACCACGACAATCACATATGACATTGCAAGTGCACTGACAAGCGCGATCAGGCACGCCACTGTAGTATAACTGGTGTAATTAGCATTTATTTTTCAAGTACAACGCCATTTTGTTTTCTAATTACTGGCCGGTATGATCGATCTCCCGAGTTTTATTGACACACCACAGTTGACCTAATTATTGTGTATGTGGTCCTCCCATTAGTGTGAACACCCACAGACTGAACTATTCACGATGAGCACAAATCCTCACCTCTTGAGTACGACGCAGTGGACCGCTTGAAGAGCAGGCAGGGCTCATTCAGCGTCCGCAAAAAGTGGGAGACTGTTTTGGTATGCTCTGACGGACCAGAAACTAATGCATTATAGTGGTCATTTCCTTAGGCATCTGCGCCATTCAGCGAATTTTTCCTACACAATATCACTCGTAACCTGACCTATAAATTGCCGTTTTCTTTATTCTAAAAACCGAGTTCATTGGAAATACATTTCAATACGTGTCACAAAACAGCCATCATTATTGGTCTTTCGTTAGGTTTGCGACTTATCGATGTTCATTTTCAGTTCATTAGAACTCAAACCGGGATTGCTGTCACGTTCTAAACAGAAGCCGTGCAAATTGTTACAAGACAATGTGTTAAACTACTCACAGAAGGCCACGAATTTTTATCTTGAACATTAACGTCAGGTTTGTGGGTTTCAGTAGCAGAAATAGTCTGTTCAATAAGATCCTCCATGGCTTTCTCTGCAGTGAAATTCTAATCGACAACAAAGCAATGTTCTATGCGGATCTCGTCAAGACCACTCCGCGAAAACGTTCAACGAGGACTTCGAATACAACTGGTGCTTTGTTGTTCAATTTCTGTCTTGGTTTGCATGCTTCGCGTTGTCTAAATTGTCGAACAAAAATTGGAACGAAACCATTAGTATCGAGTGGCTGATCAGAACACGGGGTGAACAGAACTGGGTTCTTAACGTCAACTCGATGAATCAGCAGCTCATCCTCCTCTATATCAACCGATAACTTGGCTTTTATTGACAATTAGTTAGGCGTTTAGTCACGCTTGATGGCCTCTGTGGTGTTTAACTCGTAAATTTTTTTTACTGGTGACCGTCCACTCAGTCGATCATGATCTGATTCGATTCAGCCAACGTCCTTCAGTATCAGCGTGCTGATCAGCGAGGGCTAACAGTTAGAGATCGCTTAGAACACAGATGGTAGACTACTAAACCCTGATTTCGTCACAGACAGTTAAAAAACAGTACATGTGAAGTGACAAAAGGTAGAGCGATTCAAAGATCGCATGGGCATTCCCATAATACGAGGAGATGGCGATTACCTCCATACATAAACTGTTTTCCAGTCTTTCTAGATCACAACGCCAATTATTCGAACTGCACGATGTTGTTTCAAAATCTTTTGCTATCAAAATTATCTGTATAGGTTGATCGAATATTTGAGGATGATAATCTTTTGGCCTGCCGGTATCCGTCTGTGCCGGAGTTCAACTCGTTTTTTTTGTTGTTGACAAAACAAGGTTTTCCTCACAATGAAGTCATACTCATTACGTTCTACTTTTTTTTCAACTCTTCCCGGTACTGCGTGCAACGTGTCCAGTTAGGATCGTGTGAAAATCGATTACTGGAAGAATGAGTGTTATCCGACAAAGACCACATGGGCGTTCGTGGTCGACAAGTGAATGCACGTGCGCAAAAGAACAATGAACCACTGGTGAGGTGCGTGATTATCAAGGCCTTAACTGTGATCAGACCAGTCAGTGCTAGGTGGCCCCGGCCAGCCGCACCGTCTAACAGTTTCGACTCAACGTCATGTCCTTTGGACTATCGGGTGCTTCTTTCACATTTAGGCTACTGACGTTCAAAATGCTAGACAGATTACACAGTTCTATCGTCTATGGAGACGATATCGTCATCTACGGCGTTAATGAGACAACATACAATAGAAGTTCCAGCTATATTTCAGAAAATTGGACAAAGCGATTCACAAATCAGTTGTCCAACTACACGAATGAGGGAACAAATAGCAGCATTAGACGGTTACAAGGTAGGTCATGTCGAGGTTTAACCACTGCTCGAGAGAATGATGACGCCTGAACCTAGTCCGATGCTAACACCAAAGAGAACACTGCAACAGTTTCTTGATCAGGTTGGTTTCTACGGCTGCTTCATTTGAAGTTTCAGTGATATTGCTAGCTCCTTATACGAACTATTGAAGAGGAGATGTCAGCTTTACTGATCGGGACAGAATCAGTCAAGTCTTTGTCAAAATACAATAACTGATAACGTAGGGACAACTGACTCTGAAAATGCCGGTGGCTGGACAGAGCTCCAGTGTCCCAAAAGATACAATTGACTTGAGGACCGAAGCCGTAATGAAGCAGAATGGCGGCATTACTGAATATGCCAGAAAGGTACTAACACCAGAGGAACGAAACTAATGAGCGATAGCGTTAGGAGACGCATCTCTTAACAAATGAGCTAAGGTAAATCACGTCATATCGATTGATTGATCCGGCTTCGAGTGAATTGATCGGTGTTAACTCACTCAGTTAATCAATCTCACTCAGTTAATCAGATTGCAGCTGCGCGATCGAATGCCTGTACGTTATCTGAACTGTTTTCATGCATTCACTTTCTGATGCCCCCTATAATGTGATTCGTTCTTACACTCTGACTGCCATATATCATTGTCTCGTTTAATCTGCTATGCGTCTTGTCGGCTATGTGTGGTAATCATTTCACTCTATACATTTAGAACCTCTGTGGTCTAATTATGACTCGTCTCGTCCTTCCAATAGACGCTGTTGCCGCACCTATTCCCTTCCTCGGTTCTGAGTCAAGCGATTGGGCGCATACCAAAAGGGCCGCTCCATTAAATAAAAATGGCATGTTTGGTGATAATATGGATTTTGGAAAAACGGAAGTCTTATTTTTTGGGTTGACGTTTCTATGAGGAGACTGACTCGTTGGACCCTACGATTGTAGAAGTACTGAATGGTAACCTTCACCATGTGTCGAGAAGAGGAACTTGCGTTCTCGATTTACCCTGATGAACGTAGCATATGGATGAAGAGGGTTGTAAGCGATATAAGAGACAAGTGTGTTGATCAGGGAAGTGACTGACCAATTAGTGGTAACGGGACAATCTCCAGAAAGCGAAGGACATTTGGAAGTGAAAGCATTCAGAGTGTACTGGTCAGACTTTCTTCTGGACGGCGCCGGAATTTTAGTAGGCCAAACGTGGGAGGGAATGAGCTTATCGGTAACACCGGCAGTGCTGATAAAGATACTCGTAAAGAAGTGTCATCATCAGTCTAATACTGAATGTCACCGAACTTAGAGAACGTTGAAGCAGGAAGCTCACTCGAGTGGAATGAAAGATGACAGTGGCAAGTATATACTAGCGCGCCAACAATAAAAGATGTTGAAGGGTACCAACCACTCGGATCAATAACCCACTCAGGTAATCACGACCAACAGAGTCACGCAGTGGACGTGATGGGTCCGTTTCCCTTGACCGCTTACGAAAACTGGTGCTTCGTCGCTGTGATGAATCATTTCACTAGATAGGTGGAAACAGTCAGTATGCTCGATCAGCGTGCAAGCACATTGTGCAGGGCTGTGATGGAACATATCGTTGTTGATCCTAGCTTAAGACGAAGTGCGCTGATTATCCGAGGGCCTTGCTTCGAAAGTGAAGAGTTACGGAGCGGTCTGGCTTATTTGGGGATCAATAAAGTTCGCACGCTTCCACACTACTCCCAGTCAAATGGATTGACAGAAAGAAATACCATATAAACGATTGGTTTACGGCGAAGAGATGGAGCTGGGAAGGAATGTTACCATGGCTTCTGAGGACCTACCGCTCTTCCTTCAAACGCACAATGAAAAGCCAACGTTTGAGTCGGCGTATGGACGCATGACTCGCCTGCCAGCTGATCTGTAAAGCGGGCAGCACAAGACAAAACACTGGGGTATACTCTGGCAAGAAATAGTGCTTTCCATACATGAAAATGACACTGACAACTGTGGCCTTCCGGACTGTTCGTTATGTGCAAATATGTTTGTGCTGGTGGCGTTGTTGAAATATACACCATCTGTCGTTTTTTTAAATAAACAATCTCTGTGCCATCCGCATCTCCGGCCCACGGCGCTAGAACATAATCACGTTCCGGTCATGTGACCATAAGCAGAATAAGCACGCACAATAAAACACCCACCCAAGTGTCGTGCACGCGTTTTCAAAGACCACCAACATCCGTGTTACCATCGTCTAATATTATAAACTAACCGAACAAACCTCTCACGATTGACACCCATCATAAACCCGAACATAGCAGTCTGAGAAGATGCAAACTAGTAGGTGCTGGCATTTTAAGATGAACGAATACGTGATAAAATGAGTTCAGAACGTTACTTTGCAGGTTCATTGCCTTGGCCGGGAATCACACAAACTTCTGGCTTTGTCTCTGGCCATATTTCAATAGATCACATTCGAAATGCTATTCCCGATTATCAATTGTCACCAATCCACATTTCCTACCTTTCGCTGAGGCGGTCGCAACCGGCCGTCTCAACTCAGTATTATTTCTACTAAAAATAACTACCGATCATTCCAAAATTGTGGGCACGGAGACAAAATTCGAGGTCATAATTATCTCGCCGGAACTGAAACTGAAGGATTTATCTAAAAGACTTATCCAAAAGCAGGCCTCTTAACCGAGTCGGGATAGCGAACGCTCCTATCATACTACTGCAAACGCAGTTATGCTAACTGGCGTGGAGATGAACGTACACTTCAAGCTATCAAAAATGGGGTTTCCTTTTTGTTAGAGCTCACCAGTAGTGCATCTCTGTCACAGTCAGGTTGCCATGACGAAATCGTGTTGTGCCAATATGCCATTGACCTCACATTTTAGCTTGACTGATTCATCGCATTTAGACGTGCGACCATACAGGTTTGTGTGTACTGCTCAAGTTACCCGATCATCTCGAGACAGTAATTATCATACTAACTCCAATCAATCGTCCTTTGACTAGGATTGCTCCCAACTCGAAATAATAGAAATCACCAGATTGTTGAGCAATATTCTGACCACAGCCGAGTAGTATGGGATTTCTGTTTAATGCAAACTGAACATCGCCCAAAAACGGCCGAAGTTTCGGTTCCAACCGTGTCAGCTTTATGCACTACTGAGAAGCCCTAACATAAGCGGGACTCAGACACAGTGCTTCTCTTCGAGACAGACTGACCATGAAATCTATGGAAATCCGACGGCTGCGATCGACTGTGAGCGCTGTCCAATTCAAATGAGACTAAAATCCTCCACCATTTACCAGCAAACTCTTACCGTTCGTAAGCCAACGCAGGACCGGGAAGTCGTATGCATCAATCAGCGCAAACGGACGAAGTGAAAATACAGTATTTTCATAACGAAGTGTGTTATTTTGGCCATTTTTTCCATCAAACGATAGATGAGAAAATACTGCACTGATGAACGAAACATATTTGCAAATTGGTTAATAATCGATCGGGGAGTTACAATTTCGTTAGACAGACTGAAAAACGTAATGCTGTTTTTAGGTTTAACACACCAACCGTGGTCTCCGGCGTGTTTTTTCGTAATCGTTACCAAAACGATAACGGAAGCATAGCAGCTGTCATTACTGTAACCTCATTGTTGAGCCAAACCTATTTCATCTCGCTGTCTTTTTCAACTAGTTTAGCTATCAACTGGTATCACAGTGGAGACAAATTTTGGCGTTGTCGAGATCGGCCTGGTCAGCTTGTTCAACACAATCGCTCCAATCGAGATACCTTATCCGGAACCTCGCCAAGCGCAATCTGGACTGGACGATATGTCATACTAAAACTGTATCACACTGATGGATCGTGATTAAAAAGAGTATGTATCGAATTAGGGTAAATTAATGTCGATGAACCATACGCAGCACGTAGATATTACTGACTACCATTAGCTAAAATTAACCACATTTTCATGACGTACACATGCGTTCGATGTCAAAAAAGCCACTATCTTCCTATCCAGACGGGACGTAGTCAAAAAACGCCATCTCATGGTATCTACCCTATATTGTTCCACCAAACACTGACCCAAACGGTACTTTAATGCGACAGTACTTGATAGTTTAATTGTTCAGATTCCCTACTTTAATCAGAGCTGACTGAATCCACCAAGTGCTAATTGACGCTAGAGTTATACTGTCCTAGCGGCTGACCATCAGTGTCGTCAATCAAAGACAGGAGGAAAAGTACCGTTCAGTACATAAACCCTGAATTCATAAGAATGTTTGAACTGTGATCCTTGACTTTGTTTACATAAAAGCATTCCCTTTGTGTGAGATGACAGTGTGTGCTACAACTTAGTGTCAGCGGTAATTTTGACCATAATCATGGCTATTTTTATTCCGCCATGAGTTGTGGACGTTCCCTGTGGACGTTCCATTTAGTTAAAGTGACCTAAAAGAAAGAATTAAGTATATTAATATCTGGTAGCCATGAATGCTACTCCCATGATTCACCGCGATTGATCCATCATCAGTTGAATGTTAACCTCGAATATTCGCTTACACGTAACACCTACTGTGATCTTGCGGCGTCCTACTGAGACCAAACGTATTCACGTACTCCCAATTATCCTAACTTTAGTAAACTATTATGCTGTATAATTTAAAAATAGAACTGCCCTAGTTTGTAAACGGTCTCACGGACAAAGATTTTATCCGTACCGTCTTCATTAAAGTAAAAGACCCGATAACCCATGTTTCGACAAGCTTCTACCAACTCACAAATATTGAGCTATATTGAAGTTGGATTAAAGCAAACCGATGAGGATAACTGATGTGCAAAAAAATGAGTATTGTGAACGGATCCAGTTAGACTGAATATTGTTTCATCAGTAAATACCACTTGCAAAGTGATACACATTTCTCGTCCTCAGATAACCAAGCTTCACGTTGTCAGACCTTCTGAATGTCCTGTGTACCGCACACTTCTATTAGGTTCATGAACGGAACGGCGGACGCTATTTTGAGGATGCCTTTACACTTCGCAAGACATTCTTAACAAAACACTCACTTGTTGCTATGCGCGGCTGACTACTTTTTTCAAATCATGGACACTATCCATTATAACAAACTTTTCAATTAATCATCAAACGGATTTGCAAGTAGCGGTTTGTTTAACTAGATGCAACGTCTTAAATTTGACCATGGTCTCTTCCGTGAGTTCACCACAGGTTGCACAACTAAAATCCAGTTTAATGAACCTTTCGGTTGTCCAGTTATTGACACCCCGTTCTGATAATCACGGTCAAGAAGTGTGATCTGGTTCCAGTTTGATAATTCGTCCCGACTAAATTCTACGGTGTTACTGCCCGGCAAACCGAACTGATGAAAGTGTGATTGAACACAATCAAACATAACAACTGTCATCCAGACAAGTTAAGGACATCTGTCTTGGATTAGGCCGTGACAGTGACCGAAACCATTAGATTCATGTGAATAACAGACCACAGATGGCATACGCTGCATCATTTGTGGTTTCACTCACAAACCACTTATTTTATGTTAACCCGAAAGATTAAAACTAGGGTCATGTGACTGGAGGCTCTTGTATTTGACCGGTCAAGGCTGGATGGCTCGAGGGTAGGTTACAAGGGCAGGGAAACCCTTATCTTGCGGAAATAAGAGTGGGGGGGACCAAAGTAGCAAGATTCAAGCCTAGAAGAAAGCTGTTTAAAATATAGGGCAAAGTGTAGTTCAATATAGGGTTACATAATAATGCCATTCATTTTAGACGAGGAATAAAAATACTTAAAGTTGTACAGAAAAAAGAACGAACCATTTATTCTAAAATGCATCAACAACCGGTGAAGGGTCATCTACCTTTCCGAAAAGAAGAGTAGGTGATGTATTAAACGATGGCGGTCGTTGATTAATGTAAACGAGGCAAATGATGTAACAGATATAATTTACGTGAGCCTGCTGCATTGGACGCTTCTTCGCTGACGGCGTACTATGAGCAAATCAGGGGCCTGATAATACGAGATCGCAAGCGCATCCACGGCCACATTCATTGAAAGGCCTTATAGTCATATCATCACGACCTATGGCAAATCTAGTATCATGATGTACCACGCGCTTTAATTAATGACTGCGCACATATAACTCGTTGAACATTCTGGACGCCCGTCCAAATCGTATCTTTCTAGATCGTCTGGTTCATGGCTAAGTCATCTAAAAATCGAAAATCAAGGTTATGAAGCGAAAGACTATTAGGATTTCGCCTATCTATTTTCACCTACCCATACAAAAGCTGCTTTTGAGTATGGTCGTCGCCCATCCTAAGGAGGTGACCTGGCTAAATTTTACTACCGTATAACAGTATAGACAGTACCACTGAGCGGTAGACACAGCGCCAGCTGGCCATCTTCAGGATGTGGTTTTTACAGACACGTCTTTCAACACATGCGAAACCAACGCCACCTTTTTCCTCGCAAGGTAGTAACTCGCGGTCCGCAGACAGAACTGTTGATGAACTGCTGCCCAAGTAGCAGAAATCTGTGCAACTGTTCACAAAGTTTCCAATGATACAGATTCCAGATGTAGACATATCATTTTCATTGAGAGGGGGCCAAAAGAAAGAAAATGATTCACCTATGTTACTAACCAAACCAAATCAGAATGCTGCGGCCGTGAAGGCCAGGGTCAGTCGTTAAATTTCCCCTTCTTCGTGTGCCAATAAAGAACTGTCATTTGCCTCTTGTGCTGAAGGCGATCGTTTCGAAGAATGCCACCATAATCTGCTCCTTGAGGTGTCGTCACATGTTGTCAGGATTAGTGGATACTGGAGCGTCTTTCAGACGAACAGTAGCCATATGCTGAAATATTACCCTCGCCTTGAAGTCCTCTAACTTCTTAAAAACCGGCCTCTGTCGCACTAAGGTTTGTAAATTAGAATAAACCATATGGTCTTGGTTAACTCATGATGCGTTTAACCTTCAGTTTCGCGCGACCTTCATGTGGTAGGTGTTTAATGAATGTCACGCTGTCGAACAAACATGCAACCGAGCAAATGATGATGACCGCTTCATGGATAAGTCCACGTTGTCATGTCGCTCGCATTCCGCTGGAATTGGTTGTTTGTGATAGCCAGCTCGAGAGTACCACACCGATGAGGCAGACGTCCACCGTTCTCGTTGACTAAACCAATGGTGTGTGTTTCGGGAACTCCTGTGCAGGCTACCGAGTCGAGCCTGAGTCGATCGTTCAGGTCACCAAAAAACATACAGTTGGCCACTCACCGGTGTCAACCGGATTGTGGCGGACAGCTGATTATAGAAGTGCTCTTTTGTATCGTCAATGTGACACATAGTTGGACCATAAACACTAGAAAGTGTGGTACACTTACCTCGAATGAGACGCAGGCACACAGACATTATTCGAGTGCTGATGACATGTGGTTCGCCTATCATCAGAACATTAATGCGATCAGCGACTGAAAAACAGACACCATGCTCCCGAGCACCGTCTACCGGCTAGCCAGTAGATGGCGTACCTGAAACCTGTTTCTCTGAGCTTACTGTGGTCTGCAAACCTAATCTCACTCAAGTCTCCTCCGTCGATGCCACTACGACCCACTTCCATAACAATAAGTGTGGTTCGGCGTTCTGGCCGTCCTGTAGTGCTGCATCACTCCAGCAGCGTGCGCACACTTCACGTTCCAGTGGAAAGCGTTTTGCGTTTCCGGGTGTTCCCCGTCTTCGTGCTATTGAGACCTGTCTACTGTAGGATTCATGCTGACAGAGTAACTAGTTGCTTGGAATGGGTTGCGGATTGGCAGTAGCATATTTTCGCCTATCCATCCTGCTCGAACAGCGGATTGGGAGACCCGGTTTATCCAGCGTAACGGCTGATGCAGTGAGCTATTTGGCTTACATTGTATAATCATGGTTTATATGGGCAATGGTTACTGCCAGGAAGTCCAGGCCTAGACAGCAAGGCGATTAAAGCCCTCAACCAAGGCCTTTGGCTCAACAGCCTGTACCGCAAGGCATCCGGTGACGCATGAAAACACACAGTCGCAACAACATTGACCGCCAGCAACGACCAGATTGTCATAGCTACGCACAAATTCGACAACAATACAACTAAAAAGTCAGCACATATACTCCTACAGAGACAAACAACTCGCAAAAACGAAACAAAACCAGGCAAGAACAAACCACAAGCAGTACCAGAACACAGCACACCAGCATCATCCACAACGCGCGCAACTGTCTTTCGTCTAGCTGCTCTCCACTGGCCAATCTGACACGGTTAGACGTGCAAGGACCGAAGCCTTAATCAGCATAGTCCGTCGGATCAAAACGGCACACAAGCCTGAACACCAACCAAAGATAGCAGAAAAAGTCAGCGCACACATCATCCACTTGTCTCATTTGCTGCCAACAGCGGAAGTCACGGCCTCAAACATCAGATTAGGCTATCTTTGCCTGAGCGAAAAAAACCCTTGCTGACTTCACGAACACGATCTCAGATAACCATCTTCAGTGTTTGAGCAACAATGTGGACAAGGTGCAGTTTGATTCGATACCTGTCAGCAGCCATCTTGGCGATGTCAGACTTTGAGGTACGGTTAGTGCATAGAGAGGCACTCATCACAGACGCTGTCTGTTTGTATGATTCCACATACTATGGTCTGGAAGCAGCCAGAGATTATTTTTATGGTCGTTTCACCAGCCCCCAATATACCGCTGCGCCGCACGGACATTTTAATGCTAGGTGGAGATCGGATACCTAGGTAAGCAAGCTAAGTGCTTACGAACGTGACCTAAACGGACCACGCCGTTACAGTACTCGTCGAACAATCGACGTCGAACGGTCGTTGTGGCCTAATGCAGTTATCCGTCTGGTTCTTACTATACTTCTTCCAGTTTAAAATGTCTCGGTGTCAACATAAAATGTTCCAGGTGAATGAGTCTTGACAAGCTAACCTGAGTTACTCTCTGCACCTGACAGAACCGCGTCATGTCATTAAGTAAGAGCCAGATAATCCCCGTGTTTTTCAGCCTACCCGTGAGCACATTAACTGCGCAACCCTATTCACCGGTGAAAACGAGCTACAATCCAGAGATATTAAACTGGAAAAGGCATGATACTTTACGGCTGCAAACCTTGGGTGTTCAAGGTAGAAGACGTGAACCATTTCCTAGTATTTGACTATTAATATCTGTGTGTTCGACTGTTAGTATCGAGATGCACCAACTGGTAAGCAATAAAGTGGTTAGTGTGTGGTTGTGTGGCAGTGAAAGTCAGGGGAATTTTTGTGCGCAAACTTCACGTTTCTGCACACTTGGATGCTAAGGATGCCAGCCAGTCGTCTACCAGGCCGAGCATTCCCTGTTGAGGGGTGGAGACCTTAGACGAGTTGAAAGCTATTCGGGTTCCGTCGTCGTTGTTGTTTGGCCGATGTGTCTGCAAAGTAAGGGCACGTAACGACACGGAGCAATGAAAGTATTAGGGGGCTTGTCTTGCTGATGACGCCTTACTTTCATTTACGGTTCGGTTGTTTGTTTTCTAGATGTATGCATCTTTAGGTTGAATATTTGATCATGGACGTAGCTATTTTTAGCAGTTAAGTATTTTTCCATCCTCTTCTTTTTCTCCTTCCCTTCCTGTATAGGGTTTACTTTTTCTTCGTAGTTGTGTGACAGCTAAACATCAGCAAGAGTCACTGTTATACTGTTGTCATTGTTGATGGTGGTGAAAACTTGTTTTCAAAATTGCAGCCCTCAGTGTACCATCTGAATACCTCTATCACTAAATCGTCATGGGAACCGGCTGATCACGCAGCTATCTGTTGCCTGATTGTATTTAGGACAGCAGGCCAATCTGGATCGACTTGGTGTTTGTTACTAGACGGCGTAAGAAGCCGTGATGGGAACGCAACCAGTGCGACCTGTATGACCTCTTCGTAGACTTCATCAAGGCGTTGGATTTCATGGGCCCAAACGTACTGTGGACGTTGCTTGGCAAGTTAGGATGTCCAGGTAAGTTCATCAATTTAACTGGAATGTTGCATGTGGACATGACAGCGAATATACGGTCATGTGGACCGACCTCGGATGATTCTGACATTGTCACTGGCGTGAAGCAGGGTTGTGTCCTAGCACCAATTCTACTAAGTTTATAGTTGACTGTCATGCTAACGGCTGGCCTTCAGAATCCGGCAGAGAACAGCGTCGAGGTCGAGTAACACATGGATGGGCGCCTACTGAATATTCGATGTTTCGGCATCCCAACTCAGTTACATACCTCAATGATGCCCATGCTTCTGTTTGCACACAGCGGAGACAAACTACAACTACTAGCCATGGCTTTCTGGACCGCAGCATCCAAGTGTGGGTTGGATATAAACAGAGATAAGTAATCTTCTTTCTTTCTTCCAAACTTTTGCGGGCATAAGTGCTGTTCCTTCACCTGCTGCTGAAATTCACATCAATAGAGATGTTGTTTACAGCTCCGCAGAAATCTACCACCTGGTTAACAATTCTTCGACAGATCTATATGTGGACAGCGAGTTACCACCTTGCGAGGAAAAGGCTGGCACTGTTTTCGGATACCCTGAAAGACGTGTCTGCAAGAACCACATCCTGAAGATGGCCAACAAGTGTCTACCGCGTAGTGGTGCTGTCTGCACTGCTGTACGACAATGAAATTTGGACACTGAATCAACGGAATAAAATGTATCTGAGCCGTTTCTATCTGCAATGTCTAAGGCGTATATTGGGTATTCGGTGGTCACTTATAGTTTCAATCAATGTAATGTTTCGGCGACCGGACACAGATGGAAACGAACCTTTGCTGATGTTCAGTCATCTTCGTTGGCTCGGTAACATCCGCAGAATGGGCGATGATCATATTCCAGAGCTTAAGTCTAACCACTGGACTCTCCTCTGTTAATTTTCCAAAAGACAGAGGTTTCATTTTCGAACTAGCCTATCCGATGGCTAACCAGCATTGATCGGCTGGACACACAGACTCCATTCACACAGCTCCAGGTCATATTACTCTGGGTTTACACAGGATACGTGGTGTGTGGGTGAAATCACAGGTGGAAAATCGCAAGCCACTTGTGGTGATAGGTAACGCGGGCGTCCATTGACGTCTGTCATCATTACAGGCTAATCCAAAACGGTTGTGTGCATACGTTTTGAAATCAGCTGTTGGCGATAACCAAATGAGAAACCACTTAACACGAAGAGATGGAACAATCATATTGCGGCGAAAAGACGTCCAGTAAGGCTCAATCTCTATTTTTCGACTCGCTAGTTGTCATGCTACGCGCACACTCGCGTTTATGAGTCAGAATTCCAGTCCACAACACGCCCCAGTTTCCGTTCACAATTCATATGCACTTCTGCCTGGTTTATCTGTGTGATCGGCGCCTTCTATCGGGGAGGTTTTCCGCTGCCCCTCCTTGTCCGCTGGTCCGATTTTGTTGAGCGATTGCTAGTCCGGTCGCTCGTGTTGTCCGCCATCGATCCATTGTGGACTTTGACCGTATTCTACGAACGTGTCGGGATATTCCTCTCAGTGTTGGAATAATCGCGCCTCCGATCTGGTCGTCCATCCTATTTTGTCTACCATGTATCGCCCGTTGATCCGATCCAGTCGACCGACGACTCATCCGGTCGTCCCGGCCGTCCCCGATCCGCTCACTGTGGGCTTTTGGCCGTACGTCTCCGTCGCGTTGAGGTATTCGGCCGAGTGTTGGAATACTCGCACCTCCGGCCTGATATATGAACAAGATTTATCTGGTAGAATCAGTTTTGAAGCACTGGGTAGAAAAAGTGCAAGAGTGACGTTGACGTGACCGTCACGGCTTCTGTAGTACGGTTTTGGGGGTCAACATTCACTTCAGTTGACCAGGTAACACTCATTCTCGTGACCCCATATAACTAGGCGCTTGTTGTTACTCTCACAACCCTCGTCTAATAGTCCTAATTCTCCACCTCACGTGTTTCAGTCATTGAAACTCACTTACCTCCCAACATACTCGTTGCTGTCAATCGAACCCTCCTCACTCCTGTGAATACAGCTTTCTTACGAGCCACCGTGAAACTGTCAACTACTACTCGGTCTGCCCAAAGCCGGAGTATTTAGAAACACTTAAGACTGACTCGGTCGCATTTCGTCTGTTCGTTCTTGCCTGTCGGTTACATGTGCATGCCTCTGTCGATCATTTGGACCCTTGACGATCTATGGTAGTTAATCATTGTACACTACCTCGCGAGTGCAAACAAACTGAGGTTTGTGTCTATACTTTATCGTATTGTTTATATTAATAGTACCACGTTTGCAGCGACTTGATTTCGTTTTGATATTTGGCGTCGTTTGTTGTATGTGCCTCGAACAACGTTCGTCGGAAGACCGTACAAACATCATCATCATCACCGATAGGGGGAAAATTTGTCGGACGCTAATATAACATTTCAACATACACTCATTCCTCCTGTTACATTTTACGTTGTATCCTTCTCAAACGAGTGTGCTCCATAAATACTCCATCCAGCTTAGATGAAAAAGGCATTCATTCTCGAAGAAGAAACCAGGTAGTCTTGGAATTAGAATTATGTACTAAAGTATCATTTCCTCTATGATTAAGTTGATCAACACATGTGAACTGGTCAGTTCTGATGCATTAACATGAGAAGTTATCGTACTACTTATCAACCTGAACCACCAGCTCACTCACACACGTCACTGAAAAGGTGTTCAAAACGCATCACTGACCACATGCCGCCTGTCATTCCAGCAACACAGCCATCGTTTACTCATGAACGGTGTCTGTAACAAATTCACACATTCGTCTTCTAACTCAAAATTGCACATTCTCCATGAGTTGTTTACCCGAATGCACTCATGAGTAAAGTATACTAATCCATACATGTTCCGACAATTCATACAGAGTCTGTCCTATAATGAAATGTGCAGCATTGTTGTGAAGGACTCAGACGTGAAATCAACACCAAGGATGTTTCTGGTGTACTAGACTCCAGTCTAGGTTGTCTCAGGATGTATCGATAAGAGCATATTGAAACTAATGCTTTGAAACTAATGACTAAGGTTCACAGGTTTGACTGAAACGACTGATAACACACCTAGACCATTAAATTGGTTTGGCGATCTCCTATATAAATTTCAATCATAAGTCTGAAATATTCTTTTCGCTAAACAGTATCTCTTAACACGATCAAGTGATCAGCATCAACAACAACCTGGCTGACCTCGTTTGAGACCAATATAGCTCTCCTTACATCTCTGGACTAGTTCTCTCCATCAGCTAGGCGTGTACACACCCATGCACGTAGATTTCTTGATTGACGCGTGCTCACATCTGGACGCCCTTGGTTAGACTGGCAGTTCAGTGCATGTCTTGTACAAACGTGTTTGAATGGTGAAGACAACGCACACCCCTTGAGTTATTGCATGCGGTTTTATGTGTTAGAAATGCTATTTGTTACGGCTAAACCAATGTACAATAAGTTTCACATGCTGTAACGTGTTGTAGCGGTCTGACAAAGATCCTTTCCGAAGCGTAATATGTTAACCGGTTACAGACATAGCAGAGCCGACTCAACTCAATGCCTGTGAATGGTCGTTTGTGTGGTTTCAGCACATGAATCGGATTAGGACGACACGTAGGATGGTTAGTTGTTGTGACTGCATATACTGTGAAAGAGACAGCAGTTCAGGTAACGTTGTGAATGCGTTCAGTTGAACGCTTTCCGCGATCCCCTCGTTGATCTCATCAGATAAACGATACATTCAGGTATAACTACGCTTGCTGGTGATATGAATTAATAACTTAGTCTTTTCACTCCAGAGAAGAAGAGACTTCGTTGTGTTTCGCGTCCGAATACAACACACTGAAAATGGTGATGGGCTGTTAGGCTCATGCGCGTCTCACAGACTACACGTATATTTACACACTTCAGCAAGATGGACGACAATGCGTCAGGTGTAGGTGACCCGGTGCATTTTAGCTCTAGAAGCAACTTGATCATATCATCATCAGTTGTTAGCGGTGCGACTACATGGAAGATTGTAAATCACTTCTGAGTAACCTTTTCAACCCAGATGGTACAGTCATCGGTGCTCTCCTGGCTTAATCATTCACTCAGACACGAGGTACTCAGCTAGAAATTGAGTGATCATTGTACACGAGGCGCCTACCAAACAGTTAAACTGTACAAGTCACACCGGTGAATCGATCCAAGTGAGAATTTGAGAGAAGTCTCATCAGTTATGCAAAACCTCCTGTGAAGGGGTTTATTCGTAGACAGCACCGCAGACACGACTGAGTTGGATATCAGTCGATTCAGCTTACTTGGGAAAAGATCGTGACTGATACCCCCGACACCGAACACTACAAGGACCGCCCAGAACTGAATCATGAATTTACTGGGATTCAGCGTTAGGATCGTGTGTAATACTTTTCTGAGAACGAGCAGAATAGATGGAACAGGCAGTTTTACTGAAGAGTAACCCAAGCCTGTTATCCTTGGTTGATGGTTGTACTGGCCATTGACAAGTTGTTAGTAAGAGTGAAGATAGAAAGCAGCTCTCGAATTTAAAACTGGTTGCGACAATTGAACAGATGGGCAAAACACTCCGTAAAACATTTCAACTGGCCTGAGTCAACTGAATAGGCTGTGGATGATGTAGGTTTTGCGGTCAGTTATTACATTTCCGTCGACTCTACGTCAGAAACCGAAGTGACCAGGTGCAAATCTTCTCTCTACAATTTCTTTCACAGTTAGGTGTGAAACGTTGGTGTCAGAACTGAACACAATAATTCGTTCCATATGGGAAGCAGAACAGTCGTTCCTACCGATTGGAAGGACGCATGGACACTAGATGACGAGCATCGAGGTATTTACTTTGTCTCTAACACATCCAACATGCTCACACGTCTCATAATGCTGTAACTGCTGTAACCCAGATTGAGCGAGTTACGAGAAGACATGGCAAATTTCTGACCTGGTCGCTTATGTACCTTCCATATATTTGCTATGCGATAGATACTGATTTCTCAACACTCCTTCCTTCAGCCAACAATTAATGTATTTTCCAATCTTATCGCTTCTCTTGATTCGATTACCCGATCTGATTCCTGGAATGATCTCCATCACAGGAGAGTCCCAGTGAGGAGTGTTAATTAGTTAATGTAGAGTGTAAGCATTTATGAGCAGATATCACAAACAGTTTTTATTAAAAAAGCGTCTCCACACATCACCTCAGCGGTATGATGGACTATATTCTGGGAATGGCATTCAGAGCTACCGTGAGTTCCAGAGTTGAGCTTCTACCGTTAAAGAAACAGACCGGTATTGAGTTTTTCTGCAGAGGACCTGCAGTCCATACTAAAACCGATTATTTATCTTGCTAATTTATGTGATACGTAGAATGCACCTCCAGATTACAATGTGTTGTTGCAAGATTCAGGTAACATCGGTCTCATTTTTGTTATTACAGACAGGTCGGTCGAAATAGTCAATCGAATTTTAACCATATAATATAACGTTCATAGTCAAAATAGTTTGCAGTGAAAATCTACTTGATTCACCGTTTATCAAAACCCCACACAGAAGATCCAACAGTGTACCAATCCAAACGTCGCATTAGGCTAACACATCAGGACTGGACGAAAAGCTTCTACGTTACACTTTCCGTTTGTTGTCAATTTCTCCCTTCTGTATTGCACCAATCAGCGTAAAATTTGACTTCGCTTGTGCCATTATGATCAGCCACTGCCAGACTTTTATTTCTTTAATATTGTTTTACATCTGTAAATACCACTTTTTGTCTCATGATTAAGAACTGATTGCTGCAATCAATACGAGATCTTCTTATTGCTTGCGTGAAAGCTTTTAGTTCAAGTGCGATTTCTAAGGTCACTCAAAGTCGGAGTATTACAGCAGTGTCATCGTATTAGTCTGGAATATTACGTACGAGGTGTCCACAAACACGGTGAAAGTATGCAGTACACCCGCTACCCTCCGTCCTTTGTGACTGCGAAAATGTCCATTTGTCAATTTGAGGTATGGGTTACAACGATCTCATGTGCATGGTTTTACTTCGTTTATCAGAAACCTCATCTGGATCAAAGCCGAATTGACGGTTAGGTATGTTGTGACCGCAAAAGACGCTTGGCCTGACAACTTGTTTATTGCGCAAACGCCTGTATAGGTCATGTCAAAAATCAAACCACAAACGCGTACACTTATTTGCACGTCAGACATGCATTCAAATACATCATTGTCATTCGCCTTGGTGGAACTTCTGCCGTAGCGCGTACACACTATTCTGATAGTCTCTTCTTGTCCTTCGTCTTCCTGGCGTTCGCAGCTTGCCCTTTTGTTCCTGAATGTCTCCTGTGGGTAACATACTACTTGTGAATAGTATACTACTCACAACGAAACTGCCTGTCATATAACAGGAACAAAGGAAGTAGAATATACAAGGGTAAACACTTGGGAGGAATAGAGTTGGATCTGATTTTCACATGGCTGAACTTCAAAATTTGATACACCGGGTCAGAAAATCAGAACTCAACCAAAATTTGCCCGTAGAGAGACGGTTCCGTTCAGCCCTGGTTTCCATCCTGACTAGCTACTAGGTCGACAGACCTCAAACCCAAAACACATCAGGCTTAGAAGACGACACCTAACCCAAAGGAATGTAGTGTAGTGAAAGCCGTTCTTCTTGATTCCCACTGTTTGAGCTCCTCGAGTGGCCGAAAATGGAAATCATATTTAGACACGATCCTTTTTTATGACCAATACCCTGTACCCTCAATGCGGACTAAACGATGATCCCACTTATCCTGCTTATGTGACTCCTTAAACCAGAAGGTTCACATGTCTGATACTTCTCCTAGCAGACTGAATTTCGCCCAGTTTCAAGTGAACTCTATTAACTGTAACACCGTTCTGTGGATCCTCTGCAAAAATCCAGCATGAATGGAATCTACACAACCAAACTACAGATTTAAGAAGTATAGGCCAATTCGAAAAACCGAGCACCTAAGACACAGAGATCGCGTTCACTGTAATCACGTTCATCTACGCTGATTATCACGTCACCTCCGTCCCAGTGGTAGTAAACATTGTTAGCCAAACCATTGCTGGCTGTGCCAGAAATGCTGGACCTAGCAATCAGGCTTCTATACCTCTGTGGTTGCGTACCCCACGACAAGTGCTATCTGCTGGGTTGTCTTCCGACTTCACTTATCTTCAGTGATCGTGAGATGTCGAATTGTATATAGTATTAATTCGATTTTCAACGAACGTAACAAACATAGTAGAGATATTAGGAATATAGTGGAGAACGCTCATGAAATCTGTCTAGAAATATATATGTTTGAACAGACTTCAAATTCCCATAGAATTTCCAGTCGGCCCCTTTCAAAAAGAAGCGATAAACTCGAGTTTCGCTCTCATTAGAGCTCGTCAGTAGTGCATATATGAAATCCAAAATACCCTACTACTCATCAGTAATCAAATACCGCTCAACAAGCCAATGATTTCTGTGATTTCAACTTGGAAAGAAGTCCTAGTCGAGGGGTCATCGATTGGAGTTAACAGACAGTAACTGTGTCTCCTCTCAAGGCGATCGGGCAACCTAATCATGGTTGAGTAGTACATAGTCAAAACATCTACACTGAATATTATTTTCATGATTCTTGCGAGCCAGGAGCATAGTAGTTGTTCTTTAATGCAACCCACTAGAACAGAAATGTTTAATCAATCGACTATTGAACAATCGACTTATTATTCAAATGACCAGTGAACTCAAATGTATGTACTTGTTCATGGTGGTATCTTGTTGTTTGCGTCATTTTCTACCCCAAACCAAACCCTAGTGTCGGCAATCTTTCGTCCTTCAAACCCATCACACATTCATCAAAGTTTGAGATCTCATGTGATAAAGCCATATGTTTTTAACGATAGTACGGTCGTGAAAAAGTTCACAGAATCCACGAAGCGTATGGATAAGTATTTGAGACAGTTACCTTTCGCGTCAAGTACGTATGCACACATGCCTGTTCAGCCGTAATCAAACGGATACAGTGGACCCTGTTAGTCCATTAGTGATTAACACTGGTTTCGGGAAATGGATGTGTGTAGTGAATAAGCATTTAAAACCACCAACGTAAAGAATCGCAATGATGCTGTGGCAATAACAGACCTCCATGTTTGGACAAATAGTACGCTTGGTAAGTTTGGTTTCATATAGACAAATCAGTCAGTCTGTGTTATTATTTCGCCAAGCACCCAGTTTATCAGAATCGCTTCTCTAAAATGTACTAGTCTCTTAAAGAAGTTCCACATACATTGGTTACGGCGAGTTATGACCATATACCGTGAACGAATATTTAGGATGGTGTGGATGGTGACATTTAGTCACTCCACTCACACACCTTTAGCCAAATGGAAGTGTTCAAAGCTTTGCTCGCATCCAAAAATGTAACGGAAACAATCAATAGCCACACGTTTGCTGAACTCGATGTATGTGTTTTAGCTATTCGAGTAAAATAAAAGGTTTCAGTTCATAGTACGATTCTAAAGGTCGACGAGATTTGTAAAATGATCTGTGATAAGGTATGTATTGAACCGTGTTAGTGAAAACTGATGGGTATCTGGCTCGATAATCTCACGTGTACAATGCTTGATGCAGCTGACTTATATATGGGTCACGGTTTTATGAAGACCAATCTTCCGACGTTAAGTTACTTACTCACCGTAGCACAAACGTACTTCTCATGGAATGGCTTGCGATTTGAAGACTGCAGTGTTCGGTTCTCATGCAATTCCCTTGGGCATGTGTTTTTCATCCCACTAATCATAACCCCGATTGCTATTCCGATGACATCGCATATCTTTTTGCGAGAATTCTTTCAAATTGATCAGGTTCAGATGTGCGTGTGTTTTTACAATGTAAGCATCCTGTTGGGAAATAGATAGTAGCAACCCATTTGTATTGAGTTTGCCCGCCTAGCGTATGAGATGGGTATGTCCATTCTTCTGCTCTACTAACTGGGATGGAGCAGATGACTGGAACAGTACGAAGGGGTGTAGCATTATAAGAAAAAAACGGGTGAGCACCACAACATAGCTTGGAAATCCGATGTTATAAACACTGGGAAAGTAGGCCACCTGCGCACTCGATTCGTGGGAAGCAGGCAGATGCGGCAAAGGGGCACGAGTGTGTGAGAACGTGTTTGAACGCAGAATGTTTGCTTTCTAAAACGCAAGAAAATCTCGATTAAATTGTGTGTAACTTGTCTAGTCCGTAATCGTAAAATGTATCCGAAGCAAGACGAGAAAGTCGGATACCTCGTACATTGTTCATGTGACCGAGAAAACGCAGTTTTATTAAATGATACATAAGATTAGCGGTACTCGATCAATCTTGACAACGAGCCAGCGCAAAATAAAATTTTTCCAGCAAACATTCCATTCACTCCGATTGTATACAACAATATATTATTGCTACTATGCAAACTATTTGTTATCTCATACGTGTTCGTGATGAGTGAATAACCAATATATTCCCAATGATGACTTTAAATTCCGATAACTTCAAAATAAGACAATAATGATCAAACTTAGAAAAGAAGCCCATTTTAGTGCAATGAGTGAACTTTGACTATCCACATAAGAAATTCATCTGTGGTTTTGCATCGGTAACTGCGGCTACGAGGTCTATTTTGCATTTTGGAAGCTCATTTGTGCCGGTGAAGCTTGAGGATTCATAGATGGACTCTGTCAATCAGTCTGAAGGTATACATTATAGCTGAATTCACCATCTAAATGAGAACACTGATCACCGGTTAACAGAAACCTACGGGAATCAGTTCGGTCAATTATCACTGTATGGATGCTCCCACTAATCAAACATCGCCATTGCTTTTGAGGCAGCAAATGAATTCGTGCTTCTGTAATCCGGTCTGTCCAAAATCAGACGGCTATTCAACTACGTGTTCCTTTGTTCTAGGCTGTGGGAAAACCCAGACTAGACTATACCAGACGAGACTAGAATGTCCGTAATAGGGTCAGATGATTAGAATCAACATGAACACGGCAGGCACGTGCCTGCTTGGTTGTGAAAACTGTCGTGCGACGAAGATAGGTCTACATTTCTGGGAGCCAGTGTTTCGATAAATCATCAAACTGCCTTTATAATCCGTGTTAGACGATTCTATGAGCGACTCGACTATAACCCAACGTAACATCGACGCCTTGTCTGAAGTCTAAACCATCTTCCTCTTATTTAGACATAAAAGTGTCGGCTGCCAGAGTTAAACTTAACGTGCATTGTGCTAATTCAACCCCGAGTTAGTAAATAGTTGGAGAATCACATGAAGTTGACTTACCTAGGTACAACACCACAACATCGTTTGTAATGCATCTTGATGCAGATCCTAAAACTTACACCCCACGACCGGTTTCGTTCTTGTTTGGACTCACCAGGTAGATATAGCCCGAACGCCAAATCTAACCGGTTACCCTTCGCATTACGAGACAGTGCTCTAATACGCCTGGCCGTCAGTCGTATGAGTATCGCCTGTGACGGGGAAGTTTGTATTTAAATGGGTCATACATTTGTCTTCACTCCGTGTTACTAGCCTTTTAATTCACAGATAAAACGCTATTGAGCTGGTCTAACGTTCAAATGATCCGTGGCACTAAATTTACAACATTGCGTTCCGTAAATATAAAAAGTATCCGTTTGTTTACATATTCCAACTACGTTAACAAATGAAACAGAAATTCTTTCATACACATGGAGTGGTGAAAAACATGGTTTGATGTGTAAGTTATGTCAACATTTGAAAAACTCAGATCGATGGATTAAACAGAAATAATCCCATCTCAAAGCCATACGAACACCCTGACAGAAAGTGGGTTATAGAACCTCAAATTAAAATGTAACATCGAGTTCTCCTGAAAAATTTTACACAATGCCTGTATATAGTGTTCACCAAGAAGTGTATGAGTTTTATTCCACATGGGTTTGTCAGCAATAAGCAACTCCATTTTTAAAGGCATGAATACGTCCGTTTTCACTTACTTGTCTAACCGTCAATCCTCACGATTTTAGTTATGTTACGTTTGAGATTGCGAGGAGATCAGTCTATTGAATCAATAATGGCAAGATATGAAATTGTGAGCGTATATGATTGGGCGCATTGTCCAACCCATAGGAAAGCGCATACGCGCCTCTATTGAAACTGGAGGCATCACAGATAATCAGTGACCTACCTGCAATCGTGCAATATCGGTCCCCTTACCGGTTCGTGTTGGTAATGCATCCAGCAATCAAAATCATCAAAACTGAGTTAATTCCTGTCCGAGACACACATCACAGCGAGCATATTACCGTTGAGTGTTGTGGTGTACAATCAGCGGTAGAAATTTCCCAATTGTTCGACCAACCAATAATGACGTATTCCCCAGGACTCAATAAGCCACAACTTTGTTCTGGCGCCATCTCAATTTCACGGCCTGCAAATCAGTAGAACGGAGACGCAGAACAATCTCCATACCAGCATTACAAATGAAACATTTCGTGTAAACGCAAACGCAACCCATAACATAGCTTCATGCCAGGTGACCCACGGAAATGGGTTATCCCTGACCAGAGAACAACAGACGTCTCACCATAAGAATGCCTGACACTTACGAGTTGAGTGAGTTGACTAGTTCACCCCCGGATTGTTAGGCATGTTCGCAACAACAAACGCCAAGTACGTGTTCATTTATGAGTATCAGTCTTCGGTTCTGATAAGATTTCGACACGGTTACGTCACATACAACTCCATCGTCTCGGTTAGATCACATGCATGACTGAACTCTTTGATAACACATGTACACGGACGAACGATGAACACACGATAACCTATCTGTATTCGGCTAACACTGATTGACAAATCGCCATACAGGGCTGAACGTCCATGCGCTGACCCAAGCTCGTTGGGTTGAACCCTCACTTACTAAAGAAGACAAACGCTATGTGCATACAAATGAAATCTCTCGGAAACTGAAACAGATGAACTATGTCATAATACTAGCATCAGTGAATCAATGTGTATGCAAACTAAAATAAACTGCTCACATTGTCAATTCCGAGGGTGTAGAGTAAACATGCACCTCACTAAATAAATCGACCTTTTGCAATTTTCAAAATGTGTGCAGGTGATATTCCGAAGTCAACTGCGCAGATACACCAATCAAACAATGAAATGAAAAGTCACTATGGAGTATAGACTCGATGGTGTAACGAAATACAAATTTGTTTGTGCTGTTCTCCAAACAGGACATGCTAGTAGTAAGATCAAATTGCTGCGTTCAACTAGATTTGGAATCAGTCCGAAACACTCTCCAACCGTTGCATATGAATGTGTATATTCGGTTTCGTCCCGTGAGTCACGCGTAATCGACATGAATAGATCAATATGTTTAGTCCAAGAAATCCGGATAAGCCATCACTGACAAAATACCCCAAATGAAAAGTTTTATTTGCGAGTCAATATTTCGGTCAAGTTGAACAATAAACAACTGAAATCTGATGAGCACCGAGTGGAGATAGCTGAAGTAATAATGAGTACGTTAGTGTTAGAACCTCACCTCAATTGGGAATCATGCAATACATGCAATTTTCCAGGAATCACTGATCAAGACTACTTGTAGAAGAGCGAGGAGTCGGAATTGTTCACTGATTCACTTAACACTAGATTACTAACTGGGCTGAAAATCTTGTTTATTGTATCGCCAATTTTCGCCGGGAATATTGACAATTTGTCACTGTTATAGCTAATACTCTCCCATATGCATTAGGTGATGGTGCCGTCCTCGGATCAAAGAGAACACGATGACCCTGACAACCACACGTGTCTCAGGCCGTCAATCTAACAGACAGAGCAGTCTGTCTGGGTGTAAACGATCAATTCGAACGGACGGAACAATTCAGAATGAAATCGAGCCCATTGCAGATTGTAGACGAGCCAACGACGGTGGTTTGAGCAGCTTTGAATGTGACTGATGTATGAGTCGGTCATATACATAAGATGGCAGTGTCGCACAATCCTGGCAGTGATTCCTGGTCAACTTTCACTGTCCGCAATGTGGACATTCCAATAATAATCTTGTTTATAAAGATTTTGAAGAAACTCGGAATGGGATGTGCTGGCTAGATTCTCTACCAAAAAGGTAATGACAGGTTTACTGTTGTAAATTACTCTTTTTACTTTGCTCACTAGATTCAGTTTCATGTTAGTCGGTGTTACACATTTTTTGCTATTGTACACGATTGGCTGGTCCTGGAAAGGAACCTTGCAATTATTCTGCCATGTTGGGTGTTCGATATTGTAGTCATTGGAATATGTTGCATTAGCTACTAACAGAAATTTAGATAGTATAGTGAACGCGTCTAATTTTCAGTCACGATGGGCGATTGATGCAGTGCCATGTGGTTGGATTGGTCCTGTGGGGATAACTGAAGAATCAGGAATCGAACCCGTGATATCGAACTAAATAGCAATTCGGAAACAAGGAGACATTTGAAGTAATGTTTTCTTGGCTGTCACATTTGCCGTTTTCATGGGCTCATCTCCATCAAATGTCTGCTTTTGGCCTGTAAATCAACATCAGGCCAGTAGTGTCTGACAGTGTTCAAAGGAAGTTGAACTGAATGGCACCAGATTCGGAGGCGCCGATGAGAAAACCAATCACTCTTCAAACATTCTCCAAGAGAATGAGTCACGTCGCGCGGTAAGAAAATAAGACTGTCCGTATAGTGTCAACATACAGTTGACCATTCACCCAAAGACTGAGAACATGATGTAATCACAGACGTCGCCAATTGGCAGACGTCATTCATACGCTAACTGTGTGATTTGTGATCATATTGAACATACCATCGGCGCTTTCCCAGCTCCCGAAGTACACGAATTTTTGGACTTCATCCATCAGAATCTTACTAAGGGTGATTGAAGGCGAAGAATTCTTTCCATTATGCAACAACATCTTGCACCTAGAAAATGCACAAAGCATATCAAACCGACGAACAAAATCGTCCAGTTCGTCTACACTACCCTGGGCTCCCCGCAAACCCACATAAACTAGAGTAATGTTGTTTCCATATACTGTGTCCTGAATTCGAGTGTCTGGGTACATCTTCTACGCACCATATTCGTAATCTGCTAGCATACATATTCGGATCTATTCTGTTGAGTAGGTGAATGAGAAAGGCAATGTTGGACAACTACGTCGCACTCAACTGTTGATGCAGAGGTTTAGCGATAACTTGTAATTCGGAATCCGGTCCAATGTCTGAAAGAAAATTGTATTATTCACGACTACATTAGTTCTCCGTCACACTCATTATTGACAGGCGCTCCCAGAGTGCAGCTCTGTCAGTTAAATAAATAGTCCCTCTAATGTATTGTAGCAAGGATGAGCAATCGTAATGTACTACTCACGCGGCTGCTATTCAGTAGTAGGACCGGAGCAAATATTTGACATCGAAGTGGCCGCAGGAAAAATACAGGAAGAAACATCGGAGTGCAGCATCGTCTAAAATGGTCCTTGCTACGTAAAGGAACTGAGCATTGGCGGCTATGGCAAACGACACGGTCTGGGCCAAGTAATGAACGCAAATGAGTGTTTTTGTTTGTGGTCCTGTTTAAGCGCTTAATCCATGTGTTGCTTTCTCGAATAAACAACCCATGTGCCATCCGCATTCTTAGCTCACAACAGTATGAGAAGGCGAAGATCACCCACCATCAATATATGAGTGGCAGAGTTTATGCATCTGCTGTGTTTCGACTACGGTAATAGCGGCGAGCACTCTGCTCCGCCTGGATAATATTGCTCGGGCGTAATCCCTAGTTTACGACGTTCAGTGGATGGAATAAACTTCGACGCAATATGAATCTAACCAATCCCTTTTTCTAAGTTGTACAGGAGGTGGATGCTCCCGTTTTGAATTTAGGGATAATGTTAATCGAAACAGCTGTTGGAGATGCTCAACCCAGCATCATAAGCTTCGTTCCATGTTATTGATAGACCCACCATTCATATTTCAGATTATTTCGTTCATACTTGGTTTTTCGCTGTCTGTTGCTCAGATGAGGTATGAAAGCTGTTGCGAGTTCCCGGTGACAATGGTTTGTTCCATCCAAGTGGCTCGTTGTACCCAGTGTGCATCGTAATCCTCTCCAAGTTGATTCCCTAGTTACAAATGAGTAGTCTTGCAAACTGAGTCATGCTCATTACCGGACTGACTATTCCAGCCAACGTTTAGAAGATGGAATGACGGCCAATTGAACACTAGATTCATAAGAGGCAGTAACACATTTGTGCATCATATGTCAGACGTAATAATTTGGCCTGAATGAGAAAGTGAACTAGAGACAGGCATGCGCTGGTAGGTATGGAATGTTTGTGTTTCTGACAGGGTTTACGTTTAACGACGAAGTGGCAGTCCACCAAAGTTATTCTAGACTGATATGCTGTCCTAGAAACCGCCACGCAACCGGCAGTTATGTGGTAAACTGGCGTCGATGACGACTTGGCGATAGAGATGGTCAGGTATTGTGCTGGCGTCTAGAAGGCTTAACACGGGTACTCGTATTAATCAGACCGTTAGCTGCATGAAATCACAATGAACGTTCACCGCTGTTCGTTCGACGAATTCTGTAGGAGTGTGAGCCACCTAGGTCAAGCTCGTTAACACTTAGCCTGCTTATCTAAGCAGTGAATCTTCAACCGGTTCTATAATGCTCATGCACCTTCCCGTATTTCGGAGGTAGGCGAACTGGCGATAGGAGATGGCCTTTGAATGCTTGTAGAGTACAGTCTACGGAATCACATACCCCAACAACAGACGCATAGCGTTTGTGATTGTCGCCTCTTAGTGATCTAACCGTACATACAAATCTGGCAGCAGGAAGACGGATGCTGACGGGGATCTAGTCAAGCAGCGCCTTATCTGCATACACACTTAGGGTAATTCCAACAAGGGTTTCGCAAGTGACTTGAACGTTGTAGTCTCCGGACCATAGTGAGAGAGCTGTCGAAGATTAAAGTCGTAACACTGCGTCGTGTTTCCGTGAGCCAGGTGATATCGGTGGTGAGGGTCCCCAGTGTACGTTTAAGAGCTTTCTATTGACCTATCTACGTAACTGTTCAAACCTTGAATATGGCAAGCTGAAATGGCGTTCTGGTGACGAGTAGGATTTTGTGTCCATTAGGCAAGGGTATTCCAGTTTAAAGTTTGGCGCGCTATTCTTATGGCTGTGGCTTTTGCTGTCGGCAGCGAGTAAGACAAGGCACGGATGCGTGTGTGTCGAAATCAAGACTGTGGGCGACCAAATGAAGAACAAACGCGTACACTCAACCAACGCGATATTTTGATCCCGTCCCCCCGAACTCACCCAGTTTAACGCTGAACCCCCTTATGAGAAGAACCAAAACAAAGTCGTGTTTGTGTTTTACCCAATCGCCTTAACCTCATACTAATTTTGATCAATAACTTTTTTTATTGTTACTTATCGAAAACAGTTCTGTTCGCTGAAACCAAACATGTTTACACATGATTTCTACAGGGATCTTCGAATATTTGAAGAACACATTACTGAGAATGAGAATGATACAGTTATTCAGAATCCATCGTGAATAGCATTAATTTTCAGTCATTAGGGAAGAACAGTGTGAAATTGGCATTCACTTAAATGTTACTGTCTCATTCGCTAACTCCATTGTCAGGGGGTATTATGTCCAAAGTAAATATAACATTTCAACATACATTCATTCCTTTTGTTACATTTTACATTGTATTCTTCTCAAACAAGTATGCTCGATAGTTACTCTATCCAGCTTAGATGAAGAATACATACATTTGCGAAGAAGTAATCAGATTCTCTTAGAATTGATTGATCAACACGTGTGAAGCGGTTAGTTGTGGAGCATTAACATGAGACGTTCTCGTACTACTTATCAACCTGAACCACCAGCTCACTCACACACGTCACTGAAAAGGTGTTCAAAACGGATCACTGACAACATGCCGTTTGACATTCTAACAATGTAACCATTGTTTCCTCATGAAATGTGACAGTAACAAAACCACACATTCGTCTTGTAACTCGAAATCGCACATTCCGAATACGTTGTTTATGTGAATGTACTCGTGAGTAAAGCAAGCTGATGTTTATATCTCTCGACGATTCGCACAGTCTGCAGCATTCTTCTGAAGAACTCGGACGTGAAATCAACACCAAGGATGTTTCTGGTGCACTAGACTCCAGTCTACGGTGTCTCAGAATGTACCGATAAGAGTATATTGAAACTAATGCTTTGAAACTAATGACTAAGGCTCACAGGTTTCACTGAATCGACTGATAACACACTTGGACCATTACATTGGTTTGACGATCTCCTATATAAATTTCAATCATAAGTCTGAAATATTCTTTTCGCTAAACAGTATCTCTTAACACGATCAAGTGATCATCATCAACAACAACCTGGCTGACCTCGTTTGAGACCAATATAGCTCTCCTTACGTCTCTGGACTAGTTCTCTCCATCAGCTAGGCGTGTACACACCCGTGCACGTAGATTGCTTGATTGACGCGTGCTCACATCTGGACGCCCTTGTTTAGACTGGCAGTTCAGTGCATGTCTTGTACAAACGTGTTTGAATGGTGAAGACAACGCACACCCCTAGAATTATCGCATGCGGTTTTATCTGTTAGCAATGTTATTTGTTACGGCCAAACCGATGTAAAATAAGTTTCGCGTGCTGTAACGTGTTGTAGCGGTCTGACAACGATGCTCTCCGAAGCGTAATATGTTAACCGGTCGCAGACATAACAGAGCCAACTCAACTCAATGCCTGTGAATGGTCGTTTGTGTTTTCAACCACAGCACATGAATCGGATTAGAACGACACGTAGGGTGATCATTTGTTGTAACTGCCTACATCCTGAAAGAGACAACAGTTCAGATAGCGTTGTGAATGCGTTCACCTGAACGCTTTCTACGATTCTCTCTTTGATCTTCTCAGATAAACGATACATTCAGGCATCACTACGCCTGTTGGTGATATGAATTCATAACTTAGTCTCCTCACTCCAGAGGAGAAGAGACTCCGTTGTGTTTCGCGTCCGAATACAACACACTGAAAATGGTGATGGGCTGTTAGGCTCATGCGCGTCTCACGGACTCCACATTTAGAATTGCACACTTCCACATAATAGACGGTAATGCATCGAATGTAGAAGACTCGGTGCATTTCAGCCCTAGAGGCAACTCGATCATATCATCATCAGCTGTTAGCGGTGTGACTACATGGAAGATTGTAGTTCCGTTCTGAGTAACCTTTTCAACCCAGATGGTACAGTCATCGGTGCTCACCTGGCTTAATCATTCACTCAGACACGAGGTACTCAGCTAGAAATTGAGTGATTATTATACACGAGGCGCCAACCAAGCAATTGAACTGTACAGGTCACACCGGCGAACCGATCCAAGTAAGAATTTGGGAGAACTCTCATCAGCTATGCAAAACCTCTTGTGAAAGGGTTTATTCGTAGACAGCACCGCAGACACGACAGAATTGGATATCAGTCAATTTAGCTTTACTTGGGAAGAGATCGTGACGGATGCCCCGACACCGTATAATTTAAGGACCGCTGCGAAATGAATTACGAAGTTACTGAGACTACGCGTTAGGATCGTGTGTAATACTTGTCTGAGAACGAGCAAAAGAGACGGAACGGATAGTTCTACTAGGGACTATCCCAATTTTCCTATCCTTGGTTGGTGGTTGTACTGGCCACTGATAAGCTGAGAGTACGGGTGGAAGGCAGCTCTCGAATTTAGAACTTGTCACGGTTACTGTACAGATGAACAAAACACTCCGTAATACATTTCAACTGGCCTGATTCAACTGAATAGGCTGTGGATGATGTAGGTTTTGCGGTCAGTTATTACATTTCCGTTGACTCTACGTCAGAAACGGAACTGACCAGGAGCAAATCTTCTCTCTACAATTTCTTTCACAGTTAGGTGTGAAACGTTGGTGTCAGAACTGAACACAATAATTCGTTCCATATGGGAAGCAGAACAGTCGTTCCTACCAATTGGAAGGACGCATGGACACTAGATGACGAGCATCGAGGTATTTACTTTGTCTCTAACACATCCAACATGCTCACACGTCTCATAATGCTGTAACTGCTGAAACCTAAATTGAGCGAGTTACGAGAAGACATGGCAAATTTCTGACCTGGTCACTTATGTACCTTCCATATATTTGCTATGCGATAGATACTGATTTCTCAACACTCCTTCCTTCAGCCAACAATTAATGTATTTTCCAACCTTACCGCCGACCTCGAATCGATTACCTGACCTCTTTGCTGAGATTACATCAGTCACAATAAATTTATATTGAACCATGTCATTTTGTTCTGGTGCAGAACTAGCGCGTATTAGCAGTTGTATTCGACCATTCTATCTCAAATAGCGTCTCCCAAGTGCGTCAAATCTACCCAACCTTCTCAGTAATGTGGTGGACGATAGTCTGGAAGGAGTAAACAAAGGCACCCTGAGATCTCGTAGTGACGCCTTTACCATTTAGTAAGCAGACTGATATTGAATATGTAAACGACATCGTGTTACCAAGTTCTTTTCAGAGAACATGCAGACAGTGATGAACCGATCTGGATTATCTTTACAATGTGTAGTCTACACCTTCAATGTATAATACAATGTTGAAAGGCTGAGATGATGTCAGCCTCATTTTTGTTATTACACACAGGCTGCTCGAGATAACTGATCGCTACACTGACAAGGGCAGTGTCATTGCATCAATCTAGAATATTACTGACTAGGGTGTTTACGATGACGGCAAAAACATTCCGTGTACTCGCCAACCTCGGTTACTTATGGCGTCGGAAAAAGGCCATTTGTCCACTTCAGGTAACGTAGAGAGGATCAGCAACAGTCCATCATTCATGACAGCGATCCCAGGCAAACAATATCTATCGATAAACGTTCCATTCAATCCGAATGTATATGATAAAACATTATTGCTATGATGAACACTGCTTGCTTTCTCACATGTGTTCGTGATGAGCGAATAACCAATACCTTCCTAATGATGATCATAAATTCAAGTAATCCCAAGTCATAGAATGATGAATAAACCTAGAAAAGGAGCAAATTTTAATGTGGTGAGTGAGCTTTGACTATTCACGTGAGAAATCCATTTGTAGTTATGCTTCGTTATCTGTGGCTATTGCTTCGTCTCCTTCCACTAAGGGAGATAGAAAGAGAGGGAGTGAGTTTTCCCCTTTTTGTGTTCTTTTCTAAACAGTTTAACTTCACAAATGTGCGTCGGTGCAAGTAGTAACAGAGCCAAGTTGGTGCAACTCCGCACTGGAAGGAAAAATTGAAGAGTGACGATTTTCTACAAAGAATGCTAGACTGCAAGAAATATGAACATATCTCCAAGATGATCATAGTCTGTAAACACTGTTGGTCATGCAGCTACAGTAGTTAACAGATGAACTCGGTCAATCAGTTTGGGGATCTACACTACAGCGGAACTCAGCATCTTGATGAGTACAGTAACTACCAGCTAAAAGTTGTCCTTGTGCGCCAGTTAATTCATTTATTGCTGTGTGGCTGGTTCCATTAATCAAACATCACAAGTGCTTCCAAAGCAACAAATATAAGCGTAATCCGGTATGTCTAAAATCACTGTGTTCTCAATCACGCGTTCGTTTGGACTGGACCACAGGAAAATCCAGACCAGACTAAAATGTCCGTAACAGGGTCAGATGATTAGAATCAATATCAACACGACAGGCACGTGCCTGCTTGGTTGTAAACGTTGTTGTGCGACGGGAATATTCGTACATTTATAAAAGCGAATATTTCCATAGATCAATACTGTCTTTATAATCCGAGTTAGACAACTCTGTAAGCAATTCGATTATAACTAGACGTAACATTGAAGTATTGTTTAAATTCTAAACCGTCCTTCCGTTAACTAGAAATTGGTTAATGTTAACACGTGCCATAGTTTGGTCAGGTACATACGTGTCGTTAATTAAAATTGATGCCAAAACATCATTTTGCTCGCTCTTTTCAACTACGAACGCGAAATAAACTACAAACTTTCAGACGTATGAGAGCTTACGGACGAACTACTCAAAATGATCGATTATCCTTCAGTCAGGTGATCGAAACTAATGATATCAGGTAAGAATGTAGATGTAAGATGGAAACAAAGAATGATGATGAAGAAATACGAGTAGGAAGAATAATCAGTCCGTGTAACGTATTACCGGCCTGCACACTAGCATCACATTTACCACTGAAATCGAGGAGGAAAATCACACATGCTTTCTGGATGTCATACTGACAAGATTTGAAGATGGATCTCTCGCAAAAGTAATTTTCCGAAAGAAGACGTGTACAGACCAGTTATTGCACTTTAAAAGCTTTGCATCAACCGCAGGCAAACGGAGGCTTGTGCAATCACTATGCATTTGAATTCGTAAAATGTGTTCGCATGAGCTTATTCCTGAGAAACTTGATTTTATTTACCACAGATTCTTATCCAAAATGAATACACAATTCGTTTCATCTACAAGTATTCTGAACCACCTGACACCCTACTAGCTCTCACAATAGTACCGCGGAAGCCCGTGTTCATACCCTTACTTTACAACGAGGACGACTTAGTCCTCGTTGTGAGACGAATCGCATTTATACGTCAGGTATGCTCACTGTACTGCACCAAACATTGTCCGACAGATAACATGGAAATCTTTGACGACGTCCGCTTGGTGGTGAGATTCATGTGGATGCTTTGTTACTACACTCTTTGCAGTTCCAATTTTGACACTCATAAACTATTTGAGGAGTTGCTTCGAGAACCGGATGTGGAGTGCCTTCATTATGCGGCAAACGAACCGCGTATCTTTTGTACAAATCCGTCAAATTGATAACGGCTTGTGCTTATTTCTCATAAGAAACCATAACAGTATAGACCAGCACAGGTCGAAGAGGATTACCCAATGGCTACACCGTCTAATTGAAGATAAGACTGTCCACTACATAAAACTGTAAGTTACTTTTGCATAGCGTTGGAAGCATGCACAAATGAAGCACAGATACAGCTTACTTTAGATGGTTCTCAATCGCACACTCACAAATGATCTTAATTATTTGAGCCAAGGGTACTTTCGTGAACAAAGACTGGACATTAAACGATGCCATCATCTTGTCAACAACATTCATACTGTTGTATAACAGGCGACCTCGTTTGTGAGTAGCATACTACTCACTGAAAATTCTATGGGCATGTGACAGCTGCGATCAGTTGTGGGCGATGTTCAACCTACATAAAAAACAAAATCCTCTATCACTCATCAGTAATCGAAATACCGTTCAACAAATTAATGATTTCTGTGAGTTAAGCTTGGAGGGAAGTCCTAGTCGAAGGGTCATCGAGTGGAGTCAACAGGATAGTTAGTGTGTCTCCTCTCGTGGCGATCGGGCAACCTGATCATTACTCACAAGCGAAAGTGGTTGATGTTTAGACAAGTAAGTGAAAGCGGACGTATTCATGCCTTTAAAAGTGGAGCTGCTTATTGTTTATAAATCAATCTGGAATAAAACGCACACACTTCTAGGTGAACACAACATACAGGTATTGTATAAAATTTTTCAGGAGAACTCGACGTTATATTTTAATTTGAGGTTCCATAGTCCACTCTGTGTCAGAGTGTCCGTATAACGTCGAGATGGGATTATTTCTGTCTAGTCCACCGAACTGAGTTTTTCAAATGTTGAAATAACTTATGCATCACACTGCGTTCTTTTCATTAAACGTATGTAAAAAAAATAATCAATTTTTTGCAAACGTTAGCTGAACAAAAAAACGAACCGAGAATTTTCTACTCATTAAGCCGAGTGTGATGAATATATTGCCACCGATAATTTGAAAGTGTGATCAGTTCGACGGCATTCCGTCGACGAATTTTTTGGGGCTACCAACACGAAGTTACGTAGTTGTATCTAAGGAGGATCAACTTCATGAAATTTCTCAGCTATTCATCAATTCTTGGCTTGTAGTGTACAAAACATGTGACGATAAATTCAACTCGGCCGACCGATGGATATATCTGAATAAATGTTGTCCCCGAATAAATCTGAAGAACATAAAGACCATTGTGTAAGTTGTATGGTTAATTCTCAATTCGCAGTTTTCAAGTGCGCACTCGAAATGAGATACAAATAGTTCGGCGTTTGGGAGCCTACATGTCCAACTACAACCTGTAGTATAGTCTGAAACTCATGTGATGGATTGAATTTTCACACTTATATTGAAAAATGGCCCACAAAACTAAGAAAAGAACCCGTGCATGACTTAATCTCACACTTTCCAACGAAGACGTAGTATCTAATTTCGTACCAAACTTGGATAAATTTGTGCGCAACTTTTCAAATGTTCACTAGAATAAAACACAAACACAAATGTGAAATTTCCGAGCTCCTGGCGTGGCTTCGTAGCTCAGCTGGTAGAGCCCTTGCCGCGTTGAGGCATG
>JTDE01002626.1:3227-14313 GCA_014338405.1 Paragonimus skrjabini miyazakii
AGCAAACAAAGCGGAGTTAAACCGGAGTCGGACCGCCTCTGTTATTTGGTGCAGGCCGGATCCGGTCCGACTGGTGGCCAGACACGGTCCGACTCCGGTCCAACTCCGCTTTGTTTGCTGGGACGCAACTTCCTCATTCACACTGCCACATTCATCAGTCTGTACGGCAGTTCACACCATTCCCACGTTGGGTTAGTTTCACTCTAGACTGGTACAGTAACAAAAGGAGGGGGACCTTGTGGTCTTAGGTCTTTTGTGTATGTACTCATGGCATCGGCAGTGCCATGAACGAAACCACAAGGGGGTGGCCTTTACGTCGATACCTCCGGTTACATGATCGAAGGTTGTCTGCCGCCACCCTTCTAGGGGGAGGCTTGTGTAGTGACCAGCAATCGTGTGGCTTCTCTAAGGATGCCGGCTACAACCGTATTTTCCTGCTTGTTTGTTCTATACGCATGATTCTATGTACGCCTGCAATAGAAGGCCTGATATAGACTCAATGCCACTTTCTTCAGTCGTGCAACTAATTGCACGCAGCGAATGCTTGTTCCTTTCCTAACGACTCATCTATTACTTCATTCTTCAAGGTTGTTTAACCCGAACCTTTTCGAGCGTTGTTTAACGCACTCGGAGGTTCCACGCACTTTTCTCCTGGCGCGCTTTTAAGCGCCGCCGAGTGGGCTGTGGCCCATCTCGCGCTTCTTTTCTTCATCCTCTTGGTTGCTGCCGTTGGTCTCAGACTAGGCTAGAATCAACTACTTATCATATTTCCGAATATTGCTCGAAATATACGGTTTGTTTCCAAACCTAACTGTGTTCTCTAATTCGATGCCTGTTGGGACTGCGTTTCGATTGCTCTTCAGGAAAGGCGTTCTAAATTGTTAGTGGACGAGAGTCTAGCGCATGCCCACTTGTCCACTACAAATTTATTTATTCAACAATCTGTGACTTATGTCACAAGCAGACTAACGTTAACAAAACATGTGAGGTGTTTTGGGGCAAAATAGACAGAGAAAGAATAGTAAGGTCATCAGTCAATGGTTGGACGTTCGAATTAGATATTGTCATTGAATGACATAAACGTCTAGACATACATACCGACTGAATATGACCCAATTCGCCACAGCCGGAGCACCTTGCCTTTCTTTGTGGACATGAATACCGGAAATAATTGCGTCCACAAGATGCGCATTTCCCAAATTGCTGTAGAACTGAGTTCACATTATTTCCTTCTAAAAACTGAACAGATGGTCTGGGCACACGAAAATCAGTAAGCGGTTTGAATGTGTTATCTTGTTTCAGTCTTGTACTGTTGCCTCTAGAATATTTGCGCAGAACAACTTCAGTAGTCTTCGTAAATTGTTTTACATCCTCATACTATTCACACACTTTGCGAATAATTTGAAACCTTTGATTATGATGCAAGGGAAGTTTCTGTTGTAACTCTGGGAGGTTAATACTGGCAATCACCCGATCGCGTAGCTAATCCTCTAACTGGATGTCGTATTCACACTTGGCTGATTGTGTTTGCAATTGTTGGACGAAATCACGAATCAATTGAGATTCAGACCGAATTAGCACATTGAACTTGGCTCTTTCAACTGCTACAAAATTCGCTGGTTTGAATTGTTGATGGATTATTTTCTTTAGCGTGGGATAGGAACAATTGATTGGTAACTCCGGGGAAGCCAAGTTTTTGACATGGGCACGAGCTTCCATGTTGATGAACTGTAGAAGGAAAGCAACCTTCTTCTTCTCGTCCAAATCAGATTTTGTGAGGTACCAAATGTCAAACCTCTCCAAGTAGTCTTCCACTTCTCGAGCCTTTGAATCTAGTGGATAGTCGATCCATCAGTAACCATTTTGAATAATGTAAATGTGATACAGTTTGCTGTCGTGTGATTGACACCATTTAAGTTTTTGACTGTGTAATTTGTGTGCATAACTTGCTGGGCCTCTGGCTCATGCTTCTCGGTTTTTGTTACCATTTCAGATTCCCGTTGGGCCCTCGTCTTTCAGAGAAACGCTGTTCCTCAGTGCATCCACTCCGTTGCACGGTACACGACAGCGCGACGCCAAATATCGTAATTTGAATTTTGAAACACTGAGTTCCCTTTAACCACTTCATCAGAGCAGAAAGAAGACATATATTGCGATATGTTAACATTTCATTTACTCTCATCAGTCGCAAACGTAAAACATGCAAGTTATATACATCATACAAATAAGGACAGACAAGGATTAGACACGCATACAAGCACAACAAGCATTATGTAATCACGACCATGGCAACCTATCGGGTTGCCATGGTCGTGATTACATAATGCTTGTTGTGCTTGTATGCGTGTCTAATCCTTGTCTGTCCTTATTTGTATGATGTATATAACTTGCATGTTTTACGTTTGCGACTGATGAGAGTAAATGAAATGTTAACATATCGCAATATATGTCTTCTTTCTGCTCTGATGAAGTAATTTGAATTGGATTTTTACAGAATAGCGATTGAACATATATGAATCGCAAACACAATTAGGTACAATAACACAAAACATATATTGTCGAATCGTATGTATTAATTGTATAGGATAATGGAATAGTAAAACAACCGCATAACAGAAGGAGACAAAGCATGTCAGTCATGTTCATCACAATGAACAACTTCAACCGATCACTGTCAACTTGTCACAGGTAATTCGTTCAGCATGAACAGTCGAAAGCTATTGTCTGTTTGAATGGGTTAGACTTTCAGTTAATTTTGGCGCAAAGTGGGTAGGCTACTTGACGATTAGTTAGTTAAAAGCAGCTGAAGTAGCCATGTAAACGGTACAGTTGGAAGCGTTCCCTCGTAAATTGCGAATTCTGATTAACCCGTATTCCCCTGTGAAAAGGAAAAGCACTGATGTTAAAAGTCCACCAACGGTGCCAAGTTAAAATGGACGACCATATCTGATAAACGGAAAACTGTCTACTTCAGATCTAGACTTCTACGTCAATCTTCCCAGTTTATAACCCGAAAAGTACTACACAGCAAATGATGTTAATCTGGAGTTCATGTGAAGGCGCAATCGTGCTGGGATGACCTAAATACTTGCACAGACATGTGAAAAACTTTTGGTCATACCTGGCGTCGAGGCGTTCGGATGTATCGGAAGCCGCTGCACGTTTTCCCACACCAGATTGTAATAGCTGGCACACAGTTGATGCGTACACTGACCTTTGTGCAAACACACACTGATGGGCATCACGCCGCGTAGTAAGTTTGAAGTATTTTTCCCTATCAAAGCGAACAGGGATTGGTTATATAGAGGAAGGTTTAATTGGGCAGTAATCAGCTTGAAATCTAGAACAACCTACCAGTAGACGCTTTTTTCTCTTGTTCATTTGATGTATGGGAGGAGGGTGATAAAAATATAGAATACCTTCAAGCAATAACTCCAACCTGGTGAATGTCAAAGCAAAGTTCCAATGTTGTATGACCAGAATGACATGCTATTACGAAGAGGTCTTAGGTTGTAGCTTAATTCACCAAGTTTTCATACACAACACATTAGGACGCTAGTCATAGTTACCAGTAAAACCAAATGTGATGCGGTAAGCAACTTGGAATGAAAACCGAAAATTTATTAAACGAAATTTACAAGTGGTTTCGTACAATACGTTTGGATGGCATGATATGTGAAAATACCATTAAATAACATATATTTCACAAGCTCCCGTAACAGTCTAAACATTGTTATTACTGAAGTTCGATGAAAATTGATCCGAATAATTGATACGGACGACGATGAACAAACGAGAAAAATTGAAAACCATTCCGAATGACCGCAAACACAAAAAGATAAGAATCAACGAAAGCTCTTATATTATAGGCTTCGGATAGTTAATTCATTTGGCTACCAGATGCTTTGCTAATTTATATAAAATACTCCTCAGTATTTATGGGAACAAACGACCTTGCGTCCGCGCGAGCAAGGAAAAATACATTGGAAGACCACGCTAATCCATAGTTCAGTAACGGCTTGAGATATCAGACTTCTTAGTATGGAATCGTTTGTGAGGATGCTGACCGTATGTGGAGGATCGGGGCTTAACGTGTAGTGGTACCACTGGTCGTCGTAATCGAACAATCCACCGTCTGCAGAACAGCTCCCTTGGTGGCCTCTGCATGTTGGAAGCCAAACATATCCGTCGAAATCTCCAAAGTTACTTCTGCTCACGGTGACTGTTTGCTGATACCCGCTGGTTTAAGCCGGTTATGACGGACTAGTGAATAGGCGATGTGCACGACGGGATGCACTTCTCAACTGTTTGCAAAGAATTTTGATGATACCAAAATTACACTGATAGACTGTGGAAGACTTATCAATCACTGTATGTAGACCGGCATCAGTCAAGCGGGTTAATCTGTAACGTTATCATTCACGCGGGTGTCCATCCACTATGACAAAAGCTTTAGGTCTTGTCACGTGAAAGAGTAGAAGAAGACAACGAGGGAATGGCTCTGAAAGTTGTATGATTGGTGTATGACGGAAATGTTTTGGACATCACGGAGAGCCGCCAATTTGTTGATTACATTGTCATCATTCATATCCGTTCGCGGAAGACACTGTCTAGCTCTCTTCCAGTCGCAATGCACTGGCTGTTGAGGTGGGGAACAATCATTTAGTTCTGTGGAGTTTAGGCCAGGTAACTACTTCGATTATAATTTTCTAGTGTGCTTTCATAAATGCTTCAAGCAGAGGAATTTAAATAGACTGTTGATTCCTGGAATTCTGCTGAATCGTCAAAGAAATGAAATGTAAGAAATATGTGAATGTGATTATCACGCAAATCATTTGCTAAATAGTGAAGACGATTTCCACTTGATGGAATCGCAGCCTGGGATTGCGTCACGGAATGTTCCGTTGTACAGACGGAAGAGACAAACATCACAAATGATACTGAAAATCAAAGAACAGTAAACGTGGTCCCGAAAATGACTGCACATGAATACTATGGGGGTTCAATAAACCGAATGACAAGTACTCAAAGATATGATAGCATCAACAGACTGTAATGACAACAAAACAGAAGCAAAGGTGAATATGTAAACAGATTATGGTATGTATGGTTTGAATGGGAAGACTCACGGAAAACATAAGATGTGCCAAGTTAAAAAGATTACGACATAAAAGAAGAACAGCGTCGGGAGATTGAAACTAGACGACGTGTAAAAAGTAATTTACATATTTGATGCAAAAGGCGGAATCGAGCTTCGGAAGGCTGGTAATACCTGATGAAATGTGAACTAGAAGGAACCACTTTGTCAGCTTACAATTCAACCAAAAATGAACAACTAGGGACTGCGCGAATACTTCTGCTTATTGATGCATCAGCTAGTGACGTCAAAGTCATGCTTACGTACAGTTTGTATTAATAAAAGTATGTGTACAAACATGCAAAAAGTATGTCAAAAAATGTTTTAATGGAAAAATTATAACCGTCTAAAATTGAGCTAACAATTATTCAATATTACAGGGCACGAAACCATTACCACAATCTGGAATGTAAATAACAAGGAGCAAATACTACTTTATGACACATACGGTATCTTGACTTACAAAAGTGTACTAAACAAACCTGGCTTAAATGAGAAGGAAACGAAAACAGTCAGTATGCACTAATGTCATCGGTTAAGATAACACAATAACTTTCAGACGGTTTTCCTTTAGAATACCCTGTCTGGAACGGTAATCCGAATGGTTTGTACAACTATACTGAGGTTAACAATAAACCATAATGAATATAAAACGTAGGATAGTGTGGAACGTTCATTAGGATTATAGTTCCGGGTTAAGTCAATCAGAAATAAGAAACAGACATTTTATTAAATCGGTCGATACCAAGTCAAGTTCACACCAAGTGATGTGTAGTCCAACAGTCCACTAACATCTTTCTAAAATATCCGATGGCAGGGACAAACGAACGGTTACTGAGAAAGCGCTCATAAAAATTGATCTCAGTACAATGATTCTGCAATAAACTTGAGTTTTTCACTTGGTCTGTGAAAAAGCGCCAGCAGTTGTACAAGGGAATCTCTCGTACAACGGAATGAACAACTAGACGATGACCACTATGGAAGGACGATAAAACAAGATTGAATTTGAGCAAGATGACTGTTTGTAAATTAAAGGATGGTGAGGTTATTAGGTGAGAAAGAAAAAACAGAAATGGTTGATGTTAAGATTTAGAAATTTACAGGGCCCAGAATGATTAACAGTAATGGGAAACGAGGGAATATTTGAAGTGAGAATGAAGATTAATGACGCACTTTGCTAGAGAACGACAATAAACATAAGACCATCCTTCAAAAAATTTGATATTAATTATGTTAAGTAAGGTAATCTCAACAACAGTTTATCTCATATAGATAAATATAATAAAAACCACAACACTAAATCAAAACAGAATCAACATATTTATCCAGTGCTTGATTTAATATCCGCGAAGAATACATCCATATAAAGAATTGTACAAGTTGCGCCAAATAGGATTTATAACAACCGGTGTTTTGTAAGGTCAATTAAATTCAAATTGTAATTTTATTGATCGTGTCGTTTCGACTGTGTAGAGTAATTACGGTTAACTCAGAGAATGATCTTGATATTACAGTGCAGAGTGTCAGATTCCATGTCCGCGAAATTGTCGGGCAATGCTAAATTTTTCAGCATTTTTTATCGATTCACTGGACCTTGAATAAATGTGTCGGAAATTAGGCAAGGGTCTTGGACCTTTAAGCAACCGATTTCAAAACGTTTTCTGGTCGTCAAATGGAACAGCAATGGACCTAGATATTGAATCCATCAAATGTATTACTCACGAATGCCATAAAGCTTCAAGAATTTATCAAAACTAATATTCATAAGAAAAGTAGTGCCACTCGTTAAATTTTAATATCCATGCCAATTGTTGCGTAGGAGGCTTATAGTTATCATAACGAGAATTCAGAATGTAGAAAGGAGAATTAATGATCAAGAGATAATCGGAAACACGGAGACTGATTGGCAGCCTCCTTTCATGCACACAACAGTTATCACACACAGCACAGAATTGATAATGCAGAACTGTAAACGAAACATGTATTTATCTAACGGGACGTTTACACGTTAACTTTATGAAAACCTGCGGTGCTAGCTCAGCACGTTTTGCAAGGCAACTTCACATGGTATTCGAAAATTTGATCAGCACGGCTTTATTTATGTTGATTCCGTATATATTGTGAAGTAAAGATCCGTCCCAGGAACCAATGTTTTATCACCAAGTGATTAACACGGAACAGTCAGTTTCAGAGAAGTCACGTTTGTGGACATTTCATTCGGTTAAAGTTCCCATTAGTTTGTTTGCTTCGTTCCAAAGACCCGTTGAATAATAGGCATTGAGGTAGAAAATGCCAGCAATTTTACGGCGTCTGATCTGTCTTGAAAGAAAATAACGCAGCTCTATCAACTGTCTTGTAACGTGTATCAAACTGTGCGAAATTTGTTAAATTGCAGGAGCCATACTTGGAGAGCGAAAACGAACCAGAATTTCCTTACCAAGAGTTTTTAGATAAAACATCTTTGTCCTCCGAGTCGAAACTGAATTGTTGTTTCCCAGTGGTAATTAGTGTTCGAATGCATGTGGTGACCACTATGACAAATGATAGGGAGGCATTTTACCAGTTCATGCATCTAAAATAGATAGATGACCGTTGTGTGCTCTGCGGTAGAGCTCACCCCAACAAAATTATGCACGGCTGTATTCTCGACATCATACTTAAACAGCCAACAAAAGTAGTGAGCAGGAATCTATAGTAGGTATTTACAGTTCGGTGTTGAACCGAGTGAAAAATGTCGGAGTTCTCTTGGTGCATTTGGTAGAATATTGCTTGCTGACCTGTCTGTTGAGTAGATAATCTACCATAAAACGGATTATTTCCATCGTTTATCATTGAAACTCTCTCACCATCGAACTGTTTAACGTCTAGTAGTCACACGCACGAGAAAGCTCCTACCGTTAGTGTATACCGACCACTTGGCCAAGGTAATATGCCAAAACCAATGTACATCGTGATGTTGACAGTTACAATCGATAAGTAACAATCTAACCGGAAGTTTCAACCATTTGATAGAAAATGATATCCTCCTTGATCACGAATTCATACTAAGCAAAGTTAACCCATGCCGTTAACGGACAAATTAAGGAGCATTTCTATACCCGTAACGTATGCCGGTATACTAAGCCTTCCACGTTGCAACTGACAATCCAACGAGCGTCTAGTAATTTTTGTAGCCCGATAAGCAACCGAGTTTATTCCAAGAAAACAGGCTATAGAGAATGGTTCTGTTAGTAGTAAGGTGTTAAATAGAAGAAAATATAGGAAAAACGAAAAGGGGGAAAGGAACAGTATATTTAGTTACTGAAACATTCGAATTCATAAGCATATAAAACCAAGGGAGCAATACAACGCAATAGTATTGTGAACGTGCGAAGGTGAAACTGGGGTTTCCGATATACCAAATTCTACTAGCAGATATTAAAAACAACAGTTTGACAGACGAATAATATAATACTTTAGAAATCTCTCAGAACGAACTCTCACTTAAACAGAAATACATTTGGTGCAATTCGAGTGATATACTCAATCTTTGGTAATGTTACCACGAGAGTTTTACGATGTAAGTTGTGAGGAGGACGAATGATCGTAATATCCTACTCACACTACTGCTATTCAGTAACGGAGCGAAAAAGTAGCCGCAAGAAAAACACGCAAAGAAACATCTCATCAACAAGACAACGCAGTATGCCATGGAATAGTTCTGGCTACGCAAATAAACTAAGCACTAGCGTCTGTGGCAGCCGGGACCTTCTGGGACGATTGCCTTATGCAAATGAGTTTTTGTTTCTTGTTTTGTTTGAAGGCCTAACCGTGTTAGTTTCCGGAATAAACTACATTTGCACCATCCGTGTTCTTAGATCACAACAGCAGAAATTATGAGAGTGGTAAAACTATGAACAAAAGCAGAGACAAGATTATCAACGTGGAGAAGATAACTCAAAAACTTGTGTTAAACCGCTGACGTACAATGCAACTACTATCCAATGCAAACGAAATTCAATGGTAGATCATTCAGAAAGTCTTAGTTTTCCTATTTAGTTCCCAGTTGTATGCTAAATGAACTTAAAGTAATCGGTTGAAACTCTCACTATCTGTCGTTTGATTGTGAATGTCACCCGTTGGTTAATACAGATTTCTGAAACGTGTCCAGGACAGCCAAGATTATCCACTAACGTCTAATTATCAAGGTAAACTACAAACTATTTTCAAAATGGTGTTGTTGCACAACGCTTTGTGTTCAACATCCATCTGACTTCTGAAACGCTTCACTCTGAGGGTTGTTGGATCAAATAACCAAAATTCGGGCATGAGCTCGCATTTTTCCTCATAAAAAATGATCACAACCTTCTCAGTTTCTTGCTTCCAATATAAAGAGCCAGCAACTGATATATCTATTACATTAGTATACGACCCCTTAAGTCCGTAGGTCTACCATCGACGTTATCCGGTTTTAATGCCAAATTTTGTAGTGTTAATATAATACACAAAACTCCCTTAGTGTATCCAGGGACGAGGTGCAGAGCAAGTGTGCCTTCTTCCACCGTTCTCTCAATCGCATTGTAGTAGCCTGCACTGCATGCACCCAGCACCTACCTTTAAAACCCTACATACCCAAAACCATAACTTTTTTTCAAACTACTTTCCGTAAGAAATGCTATATAATTTACCATTTCCACCAGTTCTCACAGAGCGACAGACCTTCAAAGTCTTCAGATCCTCCGCCAATTCAGCATAACCTGTTAATTAGTACTCATTATGTCCAAATTACCACCAGTATCAATTCAATTAACTGTTCTGAAACACAGCCAAGGCCCCAGAGTCCGATGCATACGTCTTTTATCTATCCTAATATGGCCCTTAGGGCATTCGTTTTGAGTTACCACAAAATCATTCTACTATGTAAGAGTCGATAAGATTCACTTGGAATTGAAAGTTCAATCTACAAATGACCCCCAGGAAACTTTCTCGTTTTTGGTTGCACTCACAGAGAGTACACAGTGTTAACAACAACAAAAATCTGACTGCCGTTACATTCCGTCTCCCCGCTACCCCTCTCAGTTATGAGCATACACAATAATTTTGGAACGTTACAAATCAACTAAGAAGCCGCTGAACTCACGCCATGGCCTCAACTATGTGCCTTCGATGTTTCAGTTAATAGTTTTCCTTTCCCTACTAGACTCTTACCGGTCCACTCATTTAAAGTCAGACCAGGGTTAGGCTGGCCTCTGAAAGCAAGATAGGCCATGCTGCTTGCTTTATCCGTTCTCCCTAGTATATGTAACGCACAAACTGTCATATTCCCTGCCCTTCTCTGCTGTCAAAGGCACATACGTAAATTGCAACGAGCGCCGAACCCACTACCTAGTTTATCTCGCAACGAGTCCATAATTCTTTAGGGTACTCAATAGTTAATAAGTAGAATCAACATGTGCCGTTCATCCAGGATGCCCAACAACCAGGAATATAACACAAAATGTAACCGCATGGCGCATCCTTCGTTTACCTCTTCTTCCAGCCCATTGCTTCATCATTCTAACGATGATCAGCAAAAATACGGTTAACATCGGTCTCGCGATGTAGTATGTTGCATATGAAACAGTGTGGTGAGAGATTCACATCCGCCGTCCCAGTCACAGTGGCGAACGAGCTGGTGAAATGACCCTGTACAATTGCCTTCCAGCACCCCAAAGCCCAATTGTAACCTGTAGTGCTTTATGGCGATCTGAGGCCAAAAATATACCTGACTTATCATTTCCGAAAGACATAATCACCCGTGCATTTTCAGGTCTTGGTGAAGTTCAGCCACCCAACCTCATTATTTTTCTTCTGACATCTGTTGGTGCTGAGGTTAACCTCTTCCCTTCTGTAACATCTGCTTGAAAGTCTCCGAAACACTAAACCGGATATGCCCTGCGATCGGCCAAATTAGGTTCAACCGTATCAAGC
>JTDE01002626.1:26134-62078 GCA_014338405.1 Paragonimus skrjabini miyazakii
CACACACATCCATGCACAACAGTTACCAGGGCAATCTCGTACTGAAGAATAAGTCTTTCTGTACGCAAAGGGGTGGCATCCATTCCCTAATTACTATCGCCTCCGCGAACCGGAGAAGCCTTCGATTTTTTGTTGCGTAACATACCCGAAACGCCTTCTCCAGGTTCAATTGGGGTCGACAAGTCAACAGGTGACGGGCGATCGACGACGCTGGTTCCTTGTGACTTGTCACATTCTGACTTGAGCCCGGTATTGTGCGCGTTCGATTGTCATTCTATGACCAATGTCTTCAACTGAATTCCTTTCCACTATATAATCACAAACGTCTTCGACAGGACAAAATTCGACCCACGGTTTCTAACTTACGTCATTTGCCAAAATGTTACATGAAAAGTACCGCAGATCAAGTGACCAAGCTAACCAGACTCTACAATTCAAACCGTAATTCGCATATATTCTATAACAGTTTTGACCTCCATTTAAAAATCTCCTGAGAAAGCCATGTTGACTAATTCATCTCTGGCTTCACGCTGAGTAACACCAAAATACGGTATTCGAACACAAAATTATTTGCATGTGAGTAACGTTTAAAATTGGCTGGTCACGGCCAGAGACGATATAGTAACTAACTAGGTCACTCAGGTCGACTACTCTAAGATTGGCATTTTTCACACAAATTGAAAACGCAGAATTCGGTTAGACTTCTGAGTAAACTGTTGTTTACGGGAAAGTGGCCGAAGTTTTATTTGTGTTGGAGTAAACAATGGCTACACGCTGCCGTACAATTTGCCTTTCGAATAGACTTCAAATTGCAGATAAGAAGACATTATTACAAAAAGCGATTCTAGTATGAAACAGGTGGAACTTTACACGTTTTACACTTAGGGTACTTCTGGAAAACTATGTTTTGAACCCAGTGATTTAGAAATACTTCAAATAGTCGAGTAATTCATGTCTAGACTGCGCGACGAAAATAAGAAATAACGTGAAATAATAGAACAAATGATCAAGGGGACTCTTTATTATAGTGAGGAGGATGAATGACGCTCAAACGTAACTTAGGTTTAGCCGATAATGATTATGTCACATGTTGGTGATACCACATTAACGGATTTCATAACCCACGTGAATTCACTATAGTATATACTTCACTGCAGATATGCATTTCGCTTGTAAACACTAAGTTACCAGCCCACCTTCAATCAGGAAAATCACATGCATATAAAACATAATGAAACATTTGTTAATGTTAGTAGAAACTTCAAAGTGCACTTGTTTGTTGTACCAGCGTGATCACCAATCTTCACACGTATTCACTGTAACCATGAAAATCCATGCAGTGTCTATGAACTATGTCTGCCTGTATGAAGTAGTATAAAAGACGGTGTGATCAGTTGTGAGTAACATCTACAGTATAACATTCAAAACCGTTTGACTATCCATCCGTATCTATTTTGCACTCAGAATACGCTGACAATTTGCTCAGATTTTCAAACTGCTAGTTTCGTCCAAGGAACAGTAATGTTATTTTTGTATGCTCTGTCACATCTACCTTTTATTGTAATCCATAAAGTTACTATTTTGTTAACAGAGAAGTCAAAAACGGGTTTCTGCATCTCATCAGGTGCATACTGAAGTCTGTAGGTTTATGGACATTGTGAAGCTATGCAACAAAATCAACAACCACACAAACACATGCACACTCACACACATCCGTGCACAACAGTTACCAGGGCAATCAGATACTGACGAACAAGCCCTTATGTACGCAATGGGATGGCATCCATTCGCTAATTGCTACCGTCTCCGCGAACTGGAGAAGCCTTCGAATTTTTGTTGCATAACGTACCACAATGTCCTTCTCCAGGTTGAGTTGGGGTCGGCTAGTCAACAAGTGACGGGCGATCGATGACGCTGGCTCCTGGTGACTTGTCACATTCTGATTTGAGTCCGGCATTGTGGTATCCGTGCTCGTTATGAGGACCAAGACTGGAATGTGTTCTTTGACCCGATTACGTGATTGCCGTTCCGTTCTGCCTATGTAGGTAGCCTGGCACTCACACGAGAATTTAGATGTGGGATTTGGCGTTGAGCGGTAGCGGTATTTTTAGAGGTGGTGTTGGGATTCGGGTGGTGGTGAACAACAAGACCAGCTGGACTGCATAGAACGTGCGTCCCATAGCCGCCGTGAGACGTGTTTTCAAAAGAGTGGCAATGTCATCACCCTTGTATGGCAAACAGAGATAGACATTCAGTTTTGGGGCTGTTGAACACATCACAGCGGCCGGCTTTTGTCTGCTGAATTTCTCAACAAATGCCGATGACTAGCCATTTTCTTTGAGTGTGGTTCTTAACAATGACGTCTCTTTGGCCAATGTTTCTCTTGAGCAGATTCTTCTTGTGTGATAGAACAAAGTCCTCACCAGACCCCGCTTGTACTGGATCGACACAAAACTGTGAACGTTCAGGTACTGTCCAGTCCAAGTATGTTTCCGGTAGACGGACCGCAATAAGCAACCGTTGTTCTGGGGCTTCATGAGAATATCCAAAAACACCAGGGTTTCATCCTGTTCGTGCTCAATGGTGAAGCTTATTTTGGAGTTCAGCTTGTTCATTGAATTGAGCAAACTCATTGCCATCTCCTTGGTATCGGTAATTATCAACACATCATGAACATAACGCCGATAGAAATGAGCCTGACTGATAACAGCCTCTGCGTTCTGCTCCAGGTGGGCAATGAAAATAGTGAACTGCCCATAGCAACACCATCGAATTGCATGTAGTCAGTTCCCTGGAAGTAAAACTTTAAGTTCGCAGTGCATGGTAGGAGAAGGCGTTCTAACTCAGACGTAGGCAATCCTATGTTCAACTGATGTGAGTCAACGTACTGACAAATTATGTTGACCGTCTGCATCAGAATAATATTTTTTATCTCCAGAAGTTATGTCCAAATTGGCCATATGTTTGTTGTTGCAGTCAAAACCATCGAGTAAAGCGATTAGTTCAAAACTATCTCTCATAGTTTTCCAAAGTATCGATTGTCTTACGGGCTGAAGAAGTTGGGCTAGCCACTGTACCAAGTTGTGTTGTGATGAATTGGACATGGATAGTATTGACCCCAGTGGTACACCAACCTTGTGAAGTTTGAGCAAGCCATACAGTTGAGGAGTATGTGATCCTCTAGGTGTAATTGACTTTGCCGTTGACTGATCGATGAAGCACCGCTTGAAGCAATGCTTGCACTTCTTTGATAATTCGTCGTTCAATTTCAGCAGCATTATCTGCTGAGGTATCCTGACGGAATTTGGTTGTGTCATTTACTACTGGCCGCATCCGTGGTATATAGTGAGCCTTATCCATGACCACAACACCGAGCCTTTGTCTGGTTGTAGAATAATCAGATTTTCATTGGTTCGTAGCTCAGAAAGAGCATCAATATGTTTCGGAGTCAGGATTGTGTTCTGTTTGGAGGACGTAACTCTGTATTGGTGCTCAAGGTCGACTACCCTGACTTTAAACCAACTGCGAGCATCTTCTGATACCGGACTGATTTGTGAGAGTTGGTCAAACAGAAGTTCGAACTGGGCCTGTGATTCTATGCTACCGTTCTTCTTTGGGGGGTATACAAAATTTGAGACCACAAGACAGGGCTTCCAGCTGGATGTTGTTGAGTTGAATTGACGATAGGTTGGTCATATACCTAGTCGGATTTTCAGGAAATACGGAGTCTGTCAGATTGTGTCTTAGTGACTTCTGTAGATTGCTGAGTTGATTGATTCTCGCCTGCTTAGCCTTTTCACTATAAAAGTTGATGAACTTGATGCTGCAGATAGGGCTGAGTTTCTGAAAAATCCATCGGTTCGAATTGTATAGTCTGGTTAGCTTGGTCACTTGATCTGCGGTACTTTTCATGTAACATTTTGGCAAATGACGTAAGTTAGAAACCGTGGGTCGAATTTTGTCCTGTCGAAGACGTTTGTGATTATATAGTGGAAAGGAATTCAGTTGAAGACATTGGTCATAGAATGACAATCGAACGCGCACAATACCGGGCTCAAGTCAGAATGTGACAAGTCACAAGGAACCAGCGTCATCGATCGCCCGTCACCTGTTGACTTGTCGACCCCAATTGAACCTGGAGAAGGCGTTTCGGGTATGTTACGCAACAAAAAATCGAAGGCTTCTCCGGTTCGCGGAGGCGATAGTAATTAGGGAATGGATGCCACCCCTTTGCGTACAGAAAGACTTATTCTTCAGTACGAGATTGCCCTGGTAACTGTTGTGCATGGATGTGTGTGAGTTCAAGCTTTCTTATAAATCCAAGGTCCAAGTGGGATCCCATTGCCACGCTAAAAATTAATCTATGAAGCTGCTATACACAACCGTAAATGCATAGTGTTTTCAGAAATAAAGTAAATTCTATCAATCCTCTAATCATGACAAGTGGGAAACATGTTGGATACATGTATCTGCGGCAGAATAACAACCACAATTGTTGCATGAAACATTGATTTAGCAGTTAATGAAGGAATTATTTTAATCAAGAATTTTTCAGACTACCCATATTGTTAACCTAGTGTTATGTCATTTTATTTCAAATTTGTACCATTACGATGTGATGATTTTGTTGCGTCAGGTGGCTAATGACATTTCATAACAGTAGGCTCGCCTCAAATATCATCTGACCATGACTGTTTTATGTTAATTCACAATCGGTGATAGAACTATCACACTTTAGTTACGGTCAACTGGTGCCATTGAATAAGGTAACGTTAGTAGAGAGGTACTCATTGCGTTGGATACTATCAAAAGTACAACTACTCAGATTGCAACTAAACATTGCAAGTTTACATAATTGTAAGCATGTAGATGCTAACACATTTTGTGTCAAGTAACTGAAGAACAAATTAAAATTTTATTGCATACGTATAATATTGGTAATGTTTTGCACTTTTATAAGTAAAGTCTATGTTGTAAGGATGACGTAATCGGACATACGTGTTTCCTAAACTACTTAAGAAGGTGCTTCTGAGAGAGTCCTTTTCACAATGCCCAAGTGATTCTTACTATTGTGTTGTTTGCAAATGAATATTTGGTTTTATATATTTTTGATTTCTTGTACTCAATTGCACTTGTGGTTTCGTAAATAATAATGGTCTGCCAGTCATCTGGCTAGTCCTCTTTAGCTATTACTTCTCCCTCACTACAATTTCTAGTGTCATGAAACTGTATGATTCAAAACACAGCTTCGCAAGTAGGTCAGCCATTGTCATGAAACCACGCAATGTTTATCAATGACTTTGACGTACGATTTCAGTAGCCCCATGAGTTCATTAGAAGTAGATGTTTTGGCGAACAGTCTGTTTTTGGTCATTCATCATCGGGCCAATTACATAACATTTTATATCATTATGATTAAGCCGTCAAAATCAAAAACAGTTAGTCACATAATTACGTCACACGGTTGTGAATTGGAGGGCAATTAGGTGACAAAACTGACCTCCGGAAGTGTCGAGTCGATGACGCGAGACCATGGTAACCGTAGGGCCTGTACAAATATCTTTTGAGCGCATAACTATGGATTGCATAACCGAATTCCGATCGCTGCCGCTGTAGCCAGAATACAAAATTTGACTCCTCTGGATTGGCGATTGAGCAAGCGGTAAATGGGCTGAGAAGCTACTCCTGCCCTGGATCAACAAGGTGCGCCAGAATTTCAGTCGAAATGGAATTCACCTTGGTCTTAGTCAGTCATGTGGAATAGTGTTCACGTATTCTCTGAGAAAGGTGCTTGGTTGTGCAACCGACGTAACCTGCTCCACAAGAGAATGTGAAAGAATAAACACAAAATAAGATCACACATTTAGGCAACGTATCTTTGAGTTGTACGTGGACTACCGCGTAAGATCTTAACGAGATTCGCAGTTATGACGCACTGTAGGTCTTTTCAATTGTATTACTTATTCTACGAGCCACCACTTCAGCCAACGACTCGTCTTTATAGTCTGGCATCATGTAAACCAACTTTTTTCCCCGCAGATGGAAGCTTAACTCTCGGTTTTGTCAATACCATATGTCTATCCACGACGTTTACAGGATAGGCGTTCTCTACGAATAATCGTCGTAAAAACACCAGTTCTGCCTCAATTAGATATTTCTGGAGGGTTTTGCCGTGAAATTGCATTCAACCGGCGGGAAGCACGCTGAAATGACATGCACTGAATGAACTGGAAACGACTTCTGCAAGGATCAATGAACTGACGCGAAATGTAAACAAATGATGAGTAAATTTGTGTTGCCAGTCTTTTACCAGATGGATGACTGGTATTTCATTATCATAACATGTGCTGTATCATTTCTCCAAGCAAGCAAAATGGACGACCTAAGCATTTATCCATACAAGAACGAGTGAAATGAAAATTACCAGGCATCTGAATGGATGTAAAACTATTGCTAGCACATACTTAACGTGCCCCACTGCACATTGCGCAACCAAATGGCCGAAGAATTTTAGGAAGTTGTATGTTTTGTGTTCTTCACAGAATATATTGCTAAGCGCTTCTCAGCCGAAAGAAGCACTGAAAATGCAACCGTCAGTGTGACGAATGAAGTTTTCATTCGGTAATCTTGTTAATCTATCCGGCGACTTGTTGTGTAATGTGACTGAGTATATTTTTCTTAACGTAGGTTTGATCAATAGCTCTGGATTATTGGTGTGTTACTAAATGAATGACCGGTATTTCATGTTTAGATGGCAACTGTGCCACGGAGGATGTGAATTTGGGAGCGGAGGCAGGGAAACTGATCGACCAGGAGCCATATGAGAATGGGTAGAAGAAGGGATTTCTGTTGTTTGAATAGATTGAAAACGGTTGTTAACTCTGTCCTAACAATCGAATGATTAAGAAGGTGGAAGTCTTTATCAGACATGATCAAATAGGACTCATTCATCTTGCTTCTCAGCTGAAAGAGGGACTGACCATGAGACAGTCGGCATGGCGAATGAAGCTGTTATACAGTAATGCACCACAATATACACGCCGGGAGCTAAAGCAATACTCGTGATCACTAGTACACGTAGAGTATCACTCGAAATGTGCGGAGGATAAAGTGAGCTTTAGGGTAGTGTGATACTGAATAGTAAAAAAGAGCCCAACATGAAACGTTTTGATCGTTTTCAAGACAAATGAAGGAGATAAAACTAATTCATTTCCCATAATTCCATGGTTGTATGGAAGAGCCTACTTTCCAGAGAACTAGCAGTGTTGATAAAACAGAACTGAGAGTATGTGCCAGCTACTCTGAGGAACACAATTGAAGCAAGGCTACCTTCCACTGTTGCCGAAATTCATGGCGGAAATGTAATATTCCAACAAGTCACTATCTCGGTACATGTTGTTCATCCGTCTAGATCATGGATTAGCAAACTCCTTTTGAGTCGGGGCCCGATACCAGGTCGGTGAACGGAAGATGGACTGCATTCACTGTCCCCACCGCCGTTTTGTAATCGTGACGGCATCTAATTCTAAATTAATACGCATTACGTGAACAATGAAACACAGAACAGTAACATGGGTATCTTTAGTTGTTGCGTATCACTTAGCTCATAGAATGAAGTCGATCAGCCGTTTTTCGTTAACCTACAATCAAACAGGCGTCCACCACATCACCTTAATGGCTTAGGAAAGAGTTTTACAAACATTTGTTCCCAGTGACCACAGCGAATTGATGAACAGCTTCCCGACCTAGATGAACCTCATCGGCACCACACATGCTGCAGAATTTAGCAGGTGACCCATGAGTAAACGGCAGATTGTAGTTCAAAATAAGTGCAACAGCTAAGGAAGCTAACTGACGTAGGTTCTGGCAACCTCTGTGTGCGTGATCCTGTGGCTGTTGCTCACGTGTGCATAGTTCAATTTTCAGCGTCTGTGGTGCTGGTGAGATTCAATTGGGTCGAAATTGCTGTCCACCGTTTCGCTGGAGTTCATTGAAACCAACAGTAACATACAAATGAACTATCTAATATGTTCCAGTATGACAGTGACCATGCAGTAAATGGTCAGTGCAATAGGTAAAAATACTTCAACCTCATCAACTCACGAAAGTCTGAATAAATGACACTTGGATTAATTATTAGATCCCATTTTCAAGAGTTTGGTGCAAAGTCATGTCTAGTTCTCTCATGTACTCACATAGTGTCCTCTAGGTTGGCATCACCTATTTTTGAAATATAAACAAATTTGACATGATTAACACTACCGATAACAAAGCATAAGAGATGGGTAACATTTATCATGATAACATTCTATTCGTGAAAAGCTCATTGAATGCTTGATACTGCTTGTCATACAAACCTTCGTTGATAGCAAAAGTCAAGCTGGATGATATCAGATAGAAAACACAGTCTAACCAATGGAATTCGCATGATGCTGTATATGTGTAACAGTTTTGATGAATTAGTCGCTACTGGTTCATTTTTTGCCAGTAAACTGTGACCCATGGTCTAGATCGCGAGTATTTACGAAAACGTCAAGTGTTCGAACTTAATAAACAGAAGTCCTAAACCGGATATCCTCACCAAACGCTCTTATCACACAAAGATAATGAAAAGCTTACACCTACACGCATGACATCACCGATGGCGAGGTAGTGGAACTCCTGATGAATGACAAGCGAGGAAATTGTATTTCACTCTCAAAAGGATATAGTAGACATGTATTACATGGGCTTTTGAGAATTTCTAAATTCCTAAATAGACCTACAATTCATCACTCCTAAATAGACCTACAATTCATCACTCCGTTTTGAGTTCTATGATTGTTGCCATCCAAGTATTGATCTAATTTTAAAGCCACTGTGTTTTATAGTCTAAAACCGTTATGTTAAAATGAACTTGTCAGGTTAATAGCTGACCAAGATATTGTATAAAATCGAGTGGCCGAAAAATTACTGTACACACCATAGTAAGCAGTAAAAAGCGGATGGATACATGTGGGCTTAAATTCAGATCGTATGTCCTTCACACTTCAGTTGTATTTGTCCCATTCATACGGTCATTGTTTACCGACGTCGGAATAGACTACAGCATATTGCTAATAGTGCTTCACCAAATTTCAGAATCAATCGGGCCGTCGAAACGGCAGATTAATGAACTGGTTTCTCTAACGGAAATTTATCTACTGCCTGTTTACTTCACTTATTCGAATACATCACCCCCAACTAGTAAGGAATATTTTTACCGGATGTGATATAATCTCGGTATCTCATAACTCCTTTAAGGGATCACAAACGAACTACGTTTTTTGGATTAGGAAGTTCCAGGTCGAAATACCTGAGTAGTTTTTTCTGACTACTCCTAGTTTGGTCATGTATGGACAGCAACATCGTTAACGTCGTTCATAAGGAGTGCTAACTCATTACTTTGAACAGCTAGACTTCCATGGACACCGCCAAATCAATGCTGAACCTGTGAATGTTAAGATCCTGTTATGCTTTCTTGCACCGCTGAGTCATTTGCCTATAAATGCATCGGTTCGTGTACAACGTGCGGCAAGGCTCTCTTGAGAAAGAACTTTACACCGGTCACACAGTTAAAAGTTTCGCCATATTGACAGTGACTGTCATGTTTGGTGCATGTTAAATAACTTATCCGTGTACCTTTTGTTGCAAGCCATCGTGTCAGTTTTAACCGGCAAAGTATAGGTTGTTAAATGGATAACAGAGGACATATATTACATAAAAATGATCGATCTACAAACATACAATCTTCAAGTAGGTTTATAATATTTTGGGATAAAAAGAACAGTCTTAATCATGACTACACACTTATTCTGACTGTTCATAAAACTCACTGTATCGCGTTCACTTTGGTCGGGTTCCATGTGATAAGAAGAAACATGATTACTAGTGAAAGACGTTCGTTGCTGCGAAAGGTATTTCCTGCTAAGATAAATTCCGGATTAAAAATTATGTATTTATGTTCTATGGTCATTAGGATAAGATAGCTGCATTGAAAATACATGCGTGCTCAATGATTGTGGCATGTAAGAAGGGGTGACATTTCATTGCATGCAAAAGATTATTTTAATTCCCATTTTTCAGTTTTCCGATCGCAGTTACCTCAACCTGTTATGCTTTTTCGTGATCGTACGCGAATGACGTTCAGCTTGAACTAGGTCAATAACGCAAACAAAAATTGTCTGTGCTGAATCGGAACGAATAGTTTTGACTTACACTTTGATCACACCATTACAAGTGCCGTCAAAATGATTGATGACTGAAAGCGTTTGAGCCGGTCCACACAGAAAGCATGCACGTCTACTTTCAATGCAAGTAGATCGCACTGTATACAAAAGTTTACAGATTGGGAACAAGTTGCATACTAGTTCCGTTAGAGTGATCTCTCAGGAAGATCAGTGTAAATGAAATGAAATAACGAAGTACATTCCGATGACTGTTTCAACACGGCACCTGATGTCATAGAAAATGCCTTAGGCTTATGAATGAGTTAGTGAAGCCAGGAGTGATTGCTGGTAGAGCAGTTGACTGTTCTTCTTCTAAATGACGTCAACCATTCGACGTTTCTTGATATAGCTGATGATATGCTGACCAAAAATCCCGATATTTTATTGGTAAAAGTATTGGTGACGAATATACTTGCTCATTACTCACACCACTTAGTTCAGCCAACTTCTAAGAGAATCAATCATTTTCATGAACAGTAAAAATTTATCATTTGAGCCACAGTTCATCTATTTGGGTGCTGCCGCAAATGACCGCGAGACTTGTCAAAGTTTACAGTAGACATTAACCAGGATATTGGATGGGATTCATGTCAGACTGGCATGCAGGACAGGATGGTTGTCCGTCAATCCAAGCTGGAAATCTCCTGTAAGTCCCCATGTGATTTATTTCGGTAACAACCTCCTTATCCGCCGCTAAAATAGCCGGCTAACTCTAATCTCAAGTTTTACTTGTGGTATAGCGCATTAATGGCAACCAGCAATAACAGAAACGAAACGCGGCTGCAGTGCTTTGATTTGAAAGAATATGGGTGAGAAGTGCATGTGACTGTGAAATCTTTCATCAGTTGTGAGTAACGTTCAACATATATTAACCAAAATCCTCTACAACTTATTTATAACTGAACAACTCGTTGATCTGCTGATTACATCACGGAAGTGCAGCTTGAGTCCATTGTGTTGAGAGGGCAAGACACGTTATCTACAAGCAGATAAACCTGATTGCAGAAGACGTACACCTGGATCCAATGAAATTATGCGGTAAAGTCTCTGAAGTTTCCGTTTTCGGTTTAAGACTCTCTATGCCATTCATTAATGACGTGTAAAGTACCCCCAAATTGCTCATTCCTTATGTTTGCACATTATGTGAAATAGGGTTATAATCCATTTAATCTAGCCTAATGAAACTACCATTCACTTTAGAAACGTGCAAACATTTAGTCTTGGAACGAACTTTCGGCCTCTCGGTTTTCTACTAAATAATCATATTAGTTTGTGAGCTGACGTATATTCTAAGCGAGCGACCTGTAAGTTCAATACATGCAGCTCGAATAGAACTTACTAACCTGTATCCCGATAGTGAATTCACGCACTTTTGACATTCTCATACTAGCTAAATTTGTTGTGTCTAAGGCCCAGAATTAACGAAAACCAACAGAATTTGAAGAAACCCATGTGCGCAAAATCTTGGAGAAATTTATGGCAAAAGCAAGAGTTATCCGGAAACCTGGAGTGAATTAAATCACAACTAGTGAAGTATGATTTGATGTTCTACTTCGAGCAATTAAGGGTGACAGACAGCCATGATCATTCAGAAATCTGGCAAGTGCTCGTAAGAACATAAAACCTGAATTATATTCCATCCATTAAGTAGTTCTTTCCAGTGTGACCTCCTGCTTTAGACCTCTGTCTGTGTACTCCACACTGGTTTGTATATCTATGTCTAAATTCTTTCGTAGGGTTTGCAGTCACCATACCAGTGCTCCTTGTGCCCAGTGATAGTAGTGCAGCCTATGGGTCATATAGGTGACAAATGTCACAGCATCGTCTATCCGACTTACCCGTAATATTTAAAACATTGAGTTCCCTTAATCCATTTGGTCAAAACAGAGAGAAGACATATATCGCGAGATGTTAACATTTCGATTTACTCTCATCAGTCGCCAACGTAAAACTAGCAATTGTTATACAAACTGCGTATAGCAACAACAATTGAACGAACCAACCACATAGTTCTGACCTTTCACGTTCTAATAGTTCAATCAATTCCACGGCAATGAGATTGATTGCATCAGCGCCTTCCGCGCACACAAAACTGGCCGATGTTGTTTGATGAGCATTGCCTCGGAATTGATTGAACTATTAGAACGTGAAAGGTCGGAACTATGTGGTTGGTTCGTTCAATTGTTGTTGCTATACGCAGTTTGTATAAAAAATTACCCGTAATAGCCTGCTTGTTCACAAATGTTTACTTGTTGTTTGGTTTGCTTCACTGATTTCTCCGTTCGGATAATTGAGCCAATATTTCCTCGTTGTGTACAATGTTACATTGTACTCGTATCTATGCCTGGCTTAGAACCAGTGAAGACTGTTGCGTTAAATTTGGCTTGATGTTTGCAGCAGTACCGCGATTCAGCCTAAAGTTCTGACCACCTCTCTTGAGATCAAAGACGTTATATTCTATTCAATCTCTTCTCCATGAACTGGACTAAACGTTCGACGCCTTAGAGTCTTCAATTTGTAGAAACAAGTAAAACTCCTTATATCGCTCTTCGCACTGGGAACTTTGACAAATTCGTACGTTCATTCGTGTGAATCACTGAGATGTGGCACGATTGACATCACCAAATTTCTGATACAAGCACTAGTAAAGTCTTTTGCAAAATGAGTAGGTAGCACTATAAGGTTCAATTAATCTTCTGTTCGTGATTCCATTTTGAGTGCTCGAGCCCGACATACTGAGCAATTTTCTGTACTGTGTCATCAACTGACCTGTGTGATTCGGTACGCGTGCTTTACATACCAATACCTTAATTAAACACACGTGAACAGGTTTACAAGACGGACAAAACGGTATAGAAACTTCCAATGCACGTACAATTGGTCGACACTACTGAACTGCAGTTTTGTGTTTCTTCAAACCAGATAACTGGTCGAGACAAGCACACAACAATCGGAATCCAATTAGTACTATTCAGGAAACATTTGATGTCATAATCGCATGCACATGTCAGATGAGAAAGTTGGAACATTTCACAATGTGCTTCTTCAAGGTTACTTCATATAAAACCCGCTTGATGCAGAGAAAGCCACGTACTGGGATTGGTTCAGGTGATACTAGGGAACATCCAAAAGTGTGAAACATTTGTAGAGAGTTAGTGTACCATTTTGGTGATCAACTGTTTAGTAAGTTCTCGCTCATTTGAATGTCGATGCAATGCTCGCTTACTGGTGTCCTTCGTTTGTGATCGATGAAAAAGCTAGTCGCTCGTCCAGATGAAGAGTCCATAAAACTAATGGTACATAATGACGTTTTGGTTTGTTGGTCAACTAGCCTCTCTTTATCGTTTATTTCGAAGTGTACCCACTAGCCCAGACAACCCGTTTCCAAATGATTGTGTGAACGATTCAAGCTAGTCGCACCAATTAGCCCGCCAACTGAATCGATGACCTTAATTTGGTAATCAATTCGGCTCTGATTTGAAGTTAAGGGCGGGAATCAGTTGACATCTCATTCAATTGACCCGTTGTCAGTTATTCGACCAATTCTTGTAGAAACTCGGTAATAAGTGATGTTCATAGGGCTAGTGGTTAAGTGAGTGAGAGCCTTAACTCATAACACAAATGATCACAATGCCATTTTCCTTTACGCTATTTCAACCTACAAGGACAAACCTGATCAAGATGCAATGTTGTTTTGAATACAATAGTTGTGAGTGTAACACGGCAAGTTGGAACTGGCGCGTCGATAACCTTTTTTACCGAATCCCTTGGGCGTGGTGCAACGACGAAAGCATTGTGCGTGATATCTACAGTCTAAGAAAGATACAAAGCTATTGGGCGTGCCATTTCGCGAAACATCCTTTTTTATAGGTTATTTGTGATTAAATGTAAGCTCATATGGGAGCTCGATTTGCAAAAGCTGATACCGAGTGCGTTAAAGACAGGCTAGAAAACCGAAATATAAAAAAATAAAACATGGTTAGGGAACCTATCAAAATATGATGCATCACTTTACATGAAACGTCGTCTAGGGAGTACAAATGTGTATCATCTTTGAGTTGAACAAGCTTTCAATCTCGTAATACCAGAGAGTATAAGTTTTGCCCGGCGAATATGACAATGTTTTTCAGCATGGGGTCTCAGTTGTTAACATCCCATATCATTATAGATCCCTTAAAGGGGGGAGTAACCCACTAATGAAGTGTATTAAGACAGTTACTCACTCTATACATATTGATGAAGACGAGGTAAATAATATTGTTAAATACAGAGTTTTTGGACTGAAAATTAGCGACGGTTTGAGGGTAAAAATAGTGTAATTACACACATGACAAAATGATTTCAGAGTACTTCATCTTGAAATGCAGCAAAATAGTGACAAACACAAGTGAGAAACTCTTAACTAACAGAACAACGGTACGATCACCGTTTGCGTATTGTCTAGGACCAAGATAAGAATTACAATTTGAGAAGTAAAATAAGGTTTTATGGAATGTCGCTCATTTGGTCAATAGTTTTAGAGATTGGTATGCAGCTGAGGATTTTTGTTTACATTAATTGAACATCACTTACGAAACACCCAGCTACCCACGGGTAATCTAAGTATTGATATACAAGTCCTAGCTATGGAGTCATACAATAAGGTGTGCAGGATGCGATAGGATAATCTGAGCGTTACTCACAAACTAATGTGGCTGAGTATTTTTATATGGTAGTTCAGTCACGTGCAGTGTGACATCAATAGTGCTGCACCGTTGTTTCATAAAAGAAATGTTGGAGTTGTAAAAACCTCATAAAGCAGTCGATTATGATTTGCTTCTTTGTACCCTCCAAGTGTAGCTGAGTAACTCACATCGATAACTCTAAATGCACAGTAGCCGAGTGTCGTGAAATTTGCTAGCTCGAAAATACGAACGTTTGTAATTAGGCAAGTCAACCTCTAAACCATCTTAATCTGTGTACTGTTTGTTTGATTCAGGGAACAAGACTACGCTGGGCCATGCCCATTTTACAGGTCAACTAGGTAAGTCTAGGATCAGTTTACTGTGTGCAGGTAGGCCAGGTTTGGGCTTTTGAGGACGCTATGCAAAGATTGTTTATGTGCATGGGTGGCTCTACAAGAGATCATTGCGTTATCGAGCCAGATTATGCCTATAATTCAGACACTTCTTGGTGAACATAAGATTGTTTCAATCTTTGAGAACGTTAATTTTATATTTATGGAAGGGTTTGTTTCTTCAAAAGAGATATATAATGTGGAAGCGCCTGATATTGTTCCCTACAGAACAGTGTTTCTTACTGAAAGCTTTCCCTTTGTATGGTGTGCCGCACAAGTTTATGATGAAATTTGAACCATGTCAGTGACTGAGACAATATGTTTAGACTTTTGTATACTTTTTGGAAGTTTATAAGCCTAGCTGTGTAAGTTAGTCTATGTAATAATTGAAATCACAGTTATCTCACTTCATCGATTTGTTTTTCAATAATTCAACTCTCCAACAAGCTCATATCTGACTGTTCTGTAGCGTTCTTAGATGAAACCCAGTGGGCTTCGACTGGGTTCGAACCAGAGACAGAAACACCAAGCCCAAATGCGGAAAGTGCTTTACCAGCTGATCTACGAAACCAAGTCAGCAACTCGGAAATTTCACATGTTGAAATAACTTAAATCCCCGAGTCTTCACTATTTATTTAAACCATGCTCAATTACTTCAAAGAAGACAGTAACTTCAACTTAACTGAGAAGTCCGAATCGCGGGGCTATCAATTGGATAGAAGGAAGTGATTCTGTCCGTTCTCCCCTCGAAGTGATCGGGTGAGCTGAACACTATTCACACAAGATTTTGGCCGGGCGTTTGCACGTGACCATTTACTCATGTCTATTATGAAGTTACTGGCGTTGTGGTTGACACGCTAATCTCATATGCATTAGGGTAAGAGTACAAGCTCCGATCCGGAAATAGATATGCACTACTGATGGCTTTTAGTAAGAGCACAACTCGAGTCTAGTGCTTCCTTTCGAAATGAGCTAACCGAAACGTTTATCTGACTGCGAAGACTGCGATCAAGTGTGGGTGATGTTCAATTTTGAAATAATTTCGATTCTCGAACTTGTTCTTTAGTTGCTTCCTTATCATCCGACTCGGCCTGTCGAGTAATTCAACTAGTTTATAACAAAATGAATCGGACAAATACTTGACATTTAGTTGACATATTTAAGTTTCCTCGTTCTGATAGGATTAAGCACTAGGCTTGATGTTTGCTCCTTTACTGGAGCATGTTGGAGTTTCATGTCCTACACGGACCGACAGATGCACTTCATCACAGTCGGATATTAATGGCCTCGGCAACGGTTAACGTTCGGAAGCTCACCAATTTTGTTCGGTTTCTTGGTCCTCGATAGACAATCTGTAAGGCATCATCCTTACTGACGGAATGACTGGGGTCGGTCAACTGAGTAACACTCTCAAGTTTCTCATTAACAGAAGGTGACTCAAGTTTCAGCTCTATAGCCTGCATTGTCTTGTTTATGAAACGCATTGGGTGAGCATTCTGTATGAACACTTCTCATAGAAAACCTAGTTCAGCTTGTAAAGTGTGAGAGGTGCAGATCTTTAACGCCCTACCCATCAGACATCGTATGAGATTTCGCCTTTGATTTAACGGAACAAAACTGTCAAAGTGAACGTACTTGCCACCCCAAGTCAGTTTCTTGTACACATTATGTTGAAGTGAATTATATTTTCTTCTTAATTAGCAAAAACCCACAGAATTTATTTGACCGTTATTGTCTGACTCTATGGTGACTTTAACGCTGTTGCAGGTTGAATTAAAAGCTACCATAACTCTGTTCTCGTTAGAATTCTCATTGTTGACGCAAAATTAACAGCAACATAGTGTTTAAGAAATGTTAACTATTCAATGGCTGCATTAGTCTTCAGTTTACTCATGAAAACGGCAGCTAACAAGGGATCTAGTGTTGAACCGATCGCCACTCTCTCTTTGTTGGTAGATTGCGTTGTTAAACAGAAACCGAACGTTACTAGTACAAAGCACCAGCAGTTCTCTCAGTTTACTTTTTGGGATGCCCACGTGTATGTTGTTACGTTAGATACAATCTCGTAGGTAGCTAGCTCTCTCCTGTAGGAGCACGTTCGTAAATAATGAAGAGACGTCGAATAAGTACATTCTTTGATTGTTTAGGTTCAGCTCTTGGATTACGTCAGTGAAATGAAACGTATCTCGAAGATTATGTTTTGCCAGGTTTATTCTAATGGGTTCGACCAAACTGGTTAGCCACTTGGCCAGATCATGATAAGACGAGTTACACATGCCTAAAATGGGTCTCATAGTCAAACTGTCTTTGTACACTTTAGGTGGACCGTATAGCCTAGTGATTATTGTTCTGGTGAGAAGAACGCATTGGAAATTGGCCGTATCAATGATCTCCTCCTGTTTTAGATGGTGCTTCGCAAACAAGTGTACCAAAATCAAGACTAGTCAATTGTTCATTTAGTTTTCCTCAGGGACAGATTTGGAGGACGGAAGTCATCTACGTAATGGTACTGGGGGCAGGATTACTGAAAACGGTGTCAGTACGTTAATGGCATGCCTGAAAGCTGAAATAAATCCTAACTCAAAAGGTGACGAAAAAAATCCCTACTACATAACAAAGATGATTTACTGTCGGAAGTTAATGAATGGTTGAGCTCTTCAGCAGCACTAGTGTACATTATAAAGGCAGTCACTGAATACCTCTGCGTGGACAAGGAAGTAACATGAAGTGATAAGTCTGGATTTTTCAGCAATCAAGAACGCATGCATGCAAGGGAGTTGTTTGCCCAAATCGTTTTTTATTACGAAGAGTTAGGTGTATGTTGGATTACCTACTCGGTTGTGGTTAGAATTACTTCAAAATATATTAACAAATTCTTTATCAAGCGATTCCTATTGTTCAATCAACAGAAGCTCGTGTCACAGAATCTTGGAAGGACATTTGTTGTAGCTGCACCAACACGTATGTTCATAAGATAAGCACCACCTAATTTTCAGCATTGGAATCAAAAATTCACATACACGTACACGTACAGGTGTAATTAATCCCAACTTCATACTACAGCAGTACAGTCTTTAGTAGCAGACTACATCTCATCTGGTGACGTTCTCACATTAGATAGTTTTACAATTGATATACCATTTTCTACCTTCAACATATCACATGTAAAGTTTTAACTTACACGAATTAAAATATATATTTTCAATAGGCTGAAATATGCTCATCTCAACAGTGAGAATAACGACATTTGAATGAATATGTTTTCCGTAGTATTTCTTCAGGCGGCTTGAACAGCTTTAGAACCAGATTGTTTGACAGTGGCTCACTATTCTCGGTTTTATACCAAAGTACACAAAATGCATGAACAAATCCCTTTTGAAGAAGTAGTTTCATATCAAACAACCTGATTATGTTAGTTTAGACAGTGCAATATGCTCTCTTTCGGCTTTCTTTGACGGGTTACACAACTCTTGAGAGACCACTTGGAAAGCTCGATCGACATACAGGTGGCGTTTGCTCTAAACAAGTTGAGCGGTGATAGTGCTGCAGGTGGATTGTACCGAACAGTGCCTGAAGCAAACTAAACGATGTTCCTAGTTTCGTTAGGGAACCGCTGTGATTTTTTACTGGTATAACTCGCTCCACAGGAACAAATGAAAGAGGTAATACTCATGGGGAAAATCTTCACTTACAATCTGTCCTGTCTTAAGTTCGAACAAATAGGAAGGCCGCGGTTTACATGCGAAGTTAAAATGAGGATTTAGGTTGCCTGGGTGAGTTCCATCGGTAATCATTCTGCTACCTTGTTACCATTAAACAATGTTTCACTCATTTAAAGGCTTTCTCTCTGTAACGCGTGTATCTTAAGTATAAATGACGTTCTGATGATATCTTCTCATGATGAGTCGTTTGGAATGATCACTTTCATGGAAGATGCTCTCTATAACTTCAAACGCGCTTCGTCTAGGATATTTAGTAAACAGATCCGATGGTACACGTACGTGCTCCATAGTGGAATGACCACCTTTGACTTTACATACATGTGTGACGTAACACAGCAGTTATTTAAAGCGGTTTTTATGACTCGAAGTCCTCTGCGGAAATTGAGGAGTGGTGCTAACCACTGAGTGAATTTGCGTATATAAACTAGGTTGTCTCACCTTGTGAAGTAGTACATTGAGTTGGGCCATAGTTCTGGAGTTTGCTGGCTAATGCAGGCAGGGGAACGGAGTCGTAGTTAGCCTGCGTCTTGTCGGCATCAATCCAGGTGGAACGTCTCCGACATCAACCTTCAAATCTCAATGATGCTGAGTGGTTTACTGTACTCGCCTCATTGGTGACCAGCGTTATCGCAGTCGTTTTCGTGGTCTTTTACTCAGGCTAAATTTGTGCCACTTGCAACCAACTCTGCATTCATTACGCTGATCCCGTGGCTGGTGTCCAATTCGTATCTACCTGCAACAAAACCTTCAGATGAAACCGGATACACCAGTCTTAAAGCGATTACTGTTTGTTCTTGGTTTTCCTTCACTATGGCATAAACGTCTCACAAACATTACCCGGTACAAACATTAGGACGATAATCTGCATTTGATTTTATACCCGTAGTTAGCAGTTCCATTAATACGCATGATGCCCATGAAAATGTCTAAAATGGATACGATGGTCATACTATGGAATGTTGCCAAAATGGCTGACTCGTTTGAGAATTTACGGATTATCGCTTAAATCTTTCCATCCTCTTTTATCATGATCCATCTGTCTTTGGTTTGCATACAGTAATTTTTTGTTATATTATTTTGAAAAAAGATATAGATTACCATCTTCTAACATACTTTTCATATAATTCTACCTAGAAAACTTCCGAACCTGTCCCTCTCTATGTTAATCAGTTGCCATGCTTGATGTCAAATACGGATTTACACATTCTGCGTATCTGTCAGGTTAAATTCGTGATCACTTTTCCTATAAACTGGATTCGACAGAGGATCCCTTTAAATTGTCGTGGATGTCAGTGAACCGAAACTTCTAGAAAATGTAATTATCCCCTTTTTGTTTATAAGCAAGATGCTAGATCAATTCAATTTGATAAGTTTAACAAAGATTCTAACTGTTTCAATTATGTAATCAGTGTTTCCTTGAGATAGACATCTTAATTATAGATACCGATTGCATACCAGGTTTCCCGTCGAAAGTTCAATTAATTTGGATATATTTCCACATTTTAATAAAATATGTCCTCGAAGTTAAACAGCCTTGTTTGCGTGATATGATGAGAACCAGTTCAGGTCATTATATTTTTAAATTAAATATAACGACGACGTTAAATAATGCTTTTTTTTGTGTGTGTGATGAACCTCACATAATAGCGCTAGTTGTGTTTAATCCAGTAGAAAAGTTCATTCCGTTAAAGGAAGAAATAGACATCTGTTTAGCTTACAAAGGTGTAGGTAAATCTCAACAATAAAAATGTGTCACTCTGTCAATGGTGATCCTCTTAGTAGCTCAACGGACTGAAAGAATAAAACGGGTCGTATGACAGTACACAATGTGTTCACGGTAATGCCCAAATAAGCGTATGGTTGTGAGGGAAACATAGAAAGTAATAGGACAAAACATGAATGCAATTAGTGAGCAAATGTACATTAGACGACAGGTAAAACCATATAACTCAAAAGCGTACCATATACCATTGGACGCTTCAGCTATTTTCACTTTTAATTTGAACACTACTCACATTTGCCCAGTAATGCATATCTTTTCCACAACCACGCTTTTATCAGGCAACCATCTTGCCCACTGCACCAGTGACCTCAAATTGTGCGCGAACGAAATATCATATGTGAACGCTCAACCACTGTCACTCGTGACTACTGATCAGATTGCCCGCTTAACTGTTAACTCCCACCAATAACCCTACGATTAGGACTTCTTAGACAAGTCGAACTCTCCGATCTCATCAAACCTCGGTCTTAGCAAGGATGCACGATAATGGCAAGTTCTAACAAGAACGAAATTCGGGTCTAGTGCTTTTTTTCGAAGGCGGCTGGCTGGAAAGTTTACCTGATTGCAAAGCCTGTGATCAAATGTGAGTGATGTTCAAATAAAAATTAATCAAATCTCCAATTACTCAACAGTATTATCTATTCTGTTTAGGCAATTTGTGTTAATAGCCCACAAACTAATTAGAACACGTTCACTTTAATAGTTTTTCTTCATTCTATAAGGTCACCACAATAATATGTATATTACAATAATGCAACTGAACACTCTCTCTGAACAAGAAACCTGCTATGGTTAAGTGAAAACTCTTAATAAGTTCATTTCATTCTGTTATTAGTATTTCCATTTCTGTTAGTATGAGATCGACTGGAGTACATTCTCGTTTAATTCGCACTAATCTAATCGTCATCTATGACTTTGGTTACATTTTTAATGGAATGGACTATTTTGCTTCCACATGTTTTGCTGCCCACGGTAACCGTTGTCCATCGGTTGGATCAAACAGTGTTCCCCTTGATAAGGCAACATGAGCGAGTGTGTGCCCACTGTTATACTGTAGTGCTACCTTGGTTCTATGTTTTAATGAATTCGGAGCCGATAAACGGTGTTAATGGATAAGTAGAACCGTTGTCCTCATTTTAACCGGTTTGACGCTCAAATTTGCAGCAACGGTTTAAGTCCAGTGCTGTGAGTTCACGAGAGTGGCTATTAAAGTTTGATTCAGAACTGAGAAAACAGAATCACCAAATGGGTCTCGTACTCGTTAATGCTACTAAGCACGATGAACCACCGGCATTGGACAATATTTCGGTTTTCTTCCATCCAATTGAAGATATTCGTTTCTAAAAATGCCATCCATTAGATTATGGTGCAGGTAGATGTTGTTTCATTAGTTAATTGCAAGTGACCATTAGTTGACGACACAGAATTTCGTAAGATGACATTGTACAATGTAATCTATTGATATCTGCCAACTTTTGCTTCTTGTGCGAGGAAATTCATGGATATTCACTACATCAGTGAATGTCACTGTCGTGTTGATAATGTGGTAAACATCATTTCGTAACATCTTATGACATAAATTGAATTCACTTAACCAGATATTCAGACATTGACGGAGTAACCTCTAAACGACGAAAATTTGACAAGTTGTTCAATACCTGATAATAGGATGCAGTGATCTGACACATCTGAAGTTCTTCCCTTCCTCCTGTCTGGTTGGTATCTTCGAAAATTTACATTTAAACGCATGGACTGATTTCGATCAAGTTAATAGATATTTTAACAAACCGATTAATTTTTTCAATCTGAACAATAGAATGTACTTTTCATAACAAGATATGGAAAAAATTAACCTGGTTAAATTGGAGTTTAGTTCTGAAACATGAAAATTCTCAGTTTCACGTCATAAGAATAGTTGAGAAGGTATTAAGCATTCTATGAGTAGTACACACGGAAGGATTCTTTGTGTTAGTGCTTATTACAGTGTCACCCTCAAACAGTTTCGCGTTTATTGCAAACAAAACAACAGGAGTGACGATGAACAGATGTAGTTACAATTAGTAACGGTTACTCTATACCAATTTAGTTGCCCATGTGTGCAATTTATGCAACAGTGTTCATTGAACCGAAAAAACCAATTCCGTAGTGAGGTCAGCATGATCTGTGTATATGTCATTTCACTGTTAACAGTCCCAAATACATAAGTCTTTGATGTTTTTTCCACTTCTGGAACTGTATAGATGGATTAAACACTGAAAACAAACTGGTTACTTCAATCCCAGAAATACTTCCCTTTGGAGGAAATTGAAGGTGATATACTAACTGTAGAGAGCTGAATGGTAGTTTGACTTTCTTAAATATCGTTATGGCAAGGCGTGAGAATAAGACATCAGAGCGATCAGTCAATCGTAAAGCAACGTAGAGCCGAAAGTGCCCTCCGTCTTCCAGGTTTCCTTCGATAGTACACAAGTAGAGTTTGGTAAAGACCTCATTTCACAGGATCAGACGTATTTGTACACCTGATAAGCTACAGGAGGAACAAGATGTGGTAAGAAAAACGTTACTAGCAAATCAATATCCTGAAAAGTTCGTGAACATTTGTGACATGATGAAAGAGTGCACGAATCAACTCAGACAGCTTAAAAGAAATATAGATTTCTATTTTGGCAGTTCAAAGAGGAGTATTCAGTAAACGATATAAGGAACAAACTGGAGTCTGCCTTATCCTATACGTACGCAGTTGCCTAATTACACTTGGTTCCTACCATCAAATGACCATTCTCACATGTTCACGAATAAAGTTTGTCTAAATATTCCGTTCTTCATGTTGTTGTCCAGTTGTTCACTTTTGCTTGCAGTGACGCTTACATAGACAGAACAGATCAGCAGCTATCCAACTGAGTGACAAAATACGTCTCAAAATGGTTTAAACAACTGACGATGCAGTGATTTCTAACAGACAGATACGTTGTTCGAACTCTTGCATCATCGACTGCTAAACACCACCGGTTACTAAGTTGACCAGATTAACTCATTCGAAATATTGTTATGCAATCGGAACCCGAAGTTGTTGATCTTAAACAACCCTATATTCATCAGAAATCACCGGTGGGTCTACGTGATTTTGATTTATATAATACGTGATGCGAACGTGTGCATGTCTATCCCCTGTCGATTTATATTTGTCTATCGTATATAACATGTAAGTTTCACATTTACGACTGATGGCAACAAATGAAATGTTAACATATCGCAGTTTGTCTTTTTTCTGCACTGATGAAGTTGTTGAAGTGAACCAAATGTTTCAAACATACAGTGTATAATTTATCAACTATGGTGACAAAATATTCGCTAGAAGCATATGACGGGCTTCGTAATTATTGCCACTGTTAAGGTGTGAGTTCCCGGTCACCTTTAATCACAGATTCTATCATAGAAACGGCGAATGTTGAATTTTGTAGACCGCGACCGATTTGCGGATTAGATTTGTTGTTTTCATGAGACTCAATGGAGTCCACAGACCAGTGTTAATGTCATTAATACTAACTAGAACTGCTCAGAAACTATTTCTGCCTCAAGCGCCTGGATTGTATTATAGTTTTATAAAATATGGTGGCGTATGTAATATGACCTCTGGACTACAATAAGCCTGAGATAAATACCACAACTAAGTCACATTAGAGTCAATGTGGACCGATGTACCTCATCACTCTTCTCATCATCTAAAATGTTTTCTGCACTAAGAACTGATCAAAATCCAACGCAAATACAGTTTAATTGTTGGTGGGTTACGTGACAAGCATGACAAATCATTTCATGAACATAACTATGGATACAGCTACTCACGACCTAAAAAAACAACGAGAACGACAGAACAGCAGAAAAACTGTCAACTCAACAACTGTTTTAATGAGATAATCAAATAGTGAATAACAAGTGTAATGACACTAGGATGTCGACATAGAGCTATAAACAAGATGTTCTGTCACTCACGATCGGATAACGGTGACAATAAATTTTTGTATGAAGATGTTTCTTAGTAGGTTCAAACTGTATGTTTGTGAAACATTCCCGCAGCCGTTGTTTGAAGTTTACCTTCCAGTCTGGCGGCACCAGTCTTCAGCCATTCTTCCTCAATCATTGCTTGCAGCTGTTCTGTGTTGGTTAGGTTTTTTTAACTATTGTTCTTGTCCTGAAAAAGGCACATGTGCACACTTGTGTATGCACTTTGGGTGGGTGTGGTTTTTACACTGGTTGCCTAGGCAACCAAGCGTTCTGGCAACCAAGGGTTCTGGCAACCAGTAAATATTCACAGTTCACATGTGTTCTAATTCGTGATTGGTCAACTAATGAGGACCAATCGGGTGCATAAAACATGTAACATAAAATACTGAGTCGATTGGTTATCGTCTCGCGCCGCAGTAAAGCAGGTGATGACCTGCATTAGGCAGTATGGCCCAGCTTGTGCAAGTGTGTATCATTGGTGATCCAAAAGTGGGCCGAAGTCAGCTGTTATTGAGTTTTGCTCAGCAAACGTTTGGAACCTACCCCAGATTCGATAACGTCGAGAGAGATGTAGAGATTTATGGTCAAAATGTGCGGATAAGAGTTTATGATCCATCTAGTAAGTTTTAAAATGATCATTCAATCAGGACTAATTTCTCCAACATATTAATCTATTTGTCTTATTAATAATGTGTATTAGTAATGCGTTCCATAGTTCTGACTTGTATGGTACCTCAAGGTCAACTATTTATTGGGGTGATAGCGATGATGACAAGATTATAAAATAACATGGCGAAAAACGTCTTCAGCGCGGAATGACACACATGTTTTAGTCTGTTAGTTCACATACATTTAACACTTTTGTAAACTAACTGGAAACACGTAGTTACCGAAGAGTTTTAAGGGAATAATTGTGGTTAAAATGTCTTTTTCTAAACCGAACTACTTTCCATAAACTTCACCTTATTGCTTGCATGAAGTTCGAAGAAAGAAAAATAAATGAAATCTATTGGGAATTTTTTTATTTAATCAGCAATTCACAATTAACAGAAACAATGAAAAATTTTATCTAGAATATTCGAGACCTGATGCAACGGAGTTTGTCGTTTCATCGAATGATGATTGTAGCAATAAATCACATGGTAATTCACAAAAAGCGTAGGCGTTGTTCCGCCGGGTTTGGTTAATTACGTCCGACAAACTATTGATGAACAGACACCCAATTTGAGAGACATGAGCATACAATATTGGAGCCAATTTAGTGAGTAATCATCATTTAATTGTTAAAGCGAATTTGACACATTATAGAGCAATAGAACATTTCTAAGCAGGGAAAGCAAACAGGCAGTCATAGTTGTCAAGTGATCGTAGGCTCAGAGCCTTCAGATGAAAGTGGCATTATGTGCTATCTTTCTGGACGTTTTGAAGTTTGTAGATGATTTCGCCAATCAAATTGGTTACAATGAGGCGCCGTTTGTCAATTCGTTAGCTTCGTAACATATGTATGCAACAGTTGCAAACCGAAATTGTACCCACATCGAAGTCACAACACATGATCGATCGTTTATTGGGCTTATGGGTTTACAGGATCGTAAACTCGAAATAAAGAAAGGAATATTGTGCGCACCTCCATATTTGTATTCACTGAGGTGTAAAACTTTCGTGGGGTAGGGGCTAGCAACCAAACTTCAACGTTTTAACCAAGTGGTTGGTGCACGCCATGAGGCAACAGGCAATGGCAACAGAGCGACTGAGACGAACTCCAACCTCATCCATTGCAAAACACAATGGAAGCGGGTCACGTTGTTGACCCCGCCAACTTGTTCCAAGTGTTGTTGCGTAGTCGGAACCCGAAATTGTTTGCCTTCTCCAAGGCAATGCTAATCAATACTCGCCGTCCAATCCTGTGTGTCCATAAGCTGTTAACTCATGCAGTTTGTCTGCCCTGGAATTGATAACAGTCCTTGGTTTGTGTAAACTCTATCGCTGATTGTTTCTAGTGTTGTTGCTGTCCGCATGTCCTATATATTCCAATTTTTTACGTTCGTGACTGCAGACAGTAAACGAAATGTTAACAACTCGCGATATATGCCTTCTGTCGCTATTGGTGAAATGCATCAAAGGAACTCAGTGTTTTAGGTTTTAACTAAAGTCAAGTTGAAGCATTATTTTGACAGATATGTACGGTTTGTGGCAGTTTTTCAGCTTCCTTGCAGATCAAACATAGTTGTAAATTTCCAGGTACGGTTGCACAATACATTCCTTGTGAGGGCGTTTCAGAAAATGCAGTGGCCTGTGTAATTAATACCCTAGTTTAACAAAACGTAGATTTGAGTTTTCAACCTTACAACGTGAGAACAAATACGACACTTCAATGTTAGTCACAGATTTGCATTCGTGAGTTTGCATTCGCTGAGTCTTAGCTTAGCATCAATAACGTTGCACAGTTTCGCTAATGGTTGAATATTTTCTTTGATGTGGACGTCAGGTCAACGTGCGGTAAGGACGATTGTGAACTTAAACACGCTAAATTGCGCAGGTTCCCTGTAAGATATGAAGCGTCACTTGTGTTTTATTAGCCATGATCGCATCCTCTTTTGGCCAGTTCAAATTGTTTGAATAAGTGTCTATTAGCGATGCTCACGATGACATCTCTAACTCACAAGTCGCATACAGATTACGCATCAGTTTTGTGTTGTGAAAGCGTACCATAATTCTAACTAGAACTGTTAAATCATAGGTACTAGCTCATTTGCAAGTTAATTGTACCGTTTGTATTACACTTAATACAGGTCGTAGATCGAGACTACTAACTGAAACTGTGCAGAACGTCAGTTTACCACAAGCTGTTAAAGTTAGTTTTCCACTATTTTCAAAGCTTGGAATTGTCTGATGTTTTATCTAAATCCGAGAGTTCTGATAAAATGTGCTTGGAGTTTATATTGTAAAAACGAAAATAACTGATCACCCATCAACGTTTGGGTTCATTATGATCAGATGTTCCTAATTAGTGTTTAGGTCTATTCGTTTTGCAGGTAGCTCTTCTGAAAGTTTTTTGTTGCCAGGTGTTACATGGACTACTAGAGAACACGCTTCAATACTTGGCTCGTTTCTCTAATCTACTATGGGCAGTTTGTCGAAATTAGCTGACAAATTGTTTCATTTTAGAGGTGAATAAATCAGAGTACACTATTTAAAACTTTTTGAAACCTTTCAATTTAACTGTCTGTTTTAAAAACAGTTTGCATTTTGTGTTTGTGGTATTCCGATGAATCGGTCAAATGTTACTTCCGGAATGGTCATCAAATAAAGATGTACATAAAATATCAACAAACTGGTTTTCAACAATGTAAACTGATGGCTGTGTGTACATCTAAATTATCTCAGAGTCATTTGGTAATACTCGGAATTAGGGACGTAGAATAATCCTAGAAATCGTACTTGGATTGAAACCACTTACGCAAGTAATAAGGAGAAGACCTCCTACTGGTTGCAGTAAGCATTTCTTATTCATAAGAAAAAAGCCGAATTTATGGATGTACAACGGTATAAAAAAATGCAATCTGTCATTGGCTGATCGTACTGGCACATGCAAGGTCACAAACTGTAAGCTGACTGATGCATTACAGATCAAAAGGCTTGCCGAATAGCGGAAGATATAACATTGAGGTTGTTCGTTCAATCCTGATATGCTGTGTTTAACGTGACGTTTGGACTGACCTTCTGTTAGATCTTCTATTGTAGCCTGGTTTGGATAAGCGATGAATCGAGTAGATTTTCGTTACCCATTTCCATAAATCAGCATTTTCTCTGAATAGTTCACTGACATTATTGCTCCCAAAATCCACAAAATGTTCTCACATACATTCCGTACAAAGCAACTTTTAGTGGTGCCAACTCAACTAAAGTTCCTCACGTTATTCACCAAATATGACATTAAAATCATGTAAATTATCACCCGCCCCAAATTAAAAAATAACGGATTTCTTTTTAAAGATTTTCAGTAATTTATTTTTCTAACAATCTTTCTAATAATTCCTTTAGTAATACCACAATTTTCTATAAAAGTTAAATTATGGAAAGGTATGTCTTCCCTTTTCTAGTTCACATGAACTGTAAGTGAATAAGTACATGGAAATCAATATCACTCTACGTTAAACCTGTAGGACTAGTTGGTTCCTGTCAGTGATCTGACTCTGGCCGATGATCGGATATTTCACCTATGGATCTCAATAATTTACAAATCCGTCGTGCATATAGTAAACAGATTGATTGTGCATCTGCGGAAAAAACAGATACCAATTGTGTCACACCAGCTAGCAAACAGAACTCAGTCGATGTTAATGCAAACAGGACACCAGTTAATACTTCCTTATGTACTGGTGAACAACGAGAAAATTCAATTATATCTTGTTAGGGAATGCTCAACGTTTCACTAAGATGAAATTTCTCGCTTGTCCTTCTTGTTAAAACCTGAAGACTGAGAGCTTCGGCTGTCAATATTTTTGACTTGCGAATGAAATGAAGCGTTCCCTTCCAGTGATAAATAGCCAAAGCTGCGCGATTGTGTTCACCAGGGACATCGCTGTATTTTTTCACGATAGTTTACTGCCTACCGTTATTTTAAAAGTACAACTGAGAACCACAGACAAAGGTAAACTAAAACGTCGGTAGCTTGTTGGTGAATTATCCTCTTTGTCATCATCAGAACAGCAAAAGAATGTCATATAGGTTTTCTTGCGGTTTTTGATGTACATCCTCAAACCGGCATTTTTATGATCGGTTTCATCCTTGTTTGGACTCACCAGATAAAGATAATCTGAGTGCGGCTACCCCACATATTCGTGCTTTTTAGAACTAATTACGGAGGGGATAAGGGTGTTGACGCGTAACATGAAGGGTAGCTGGTTCTGCTCCCTATTCAAACTATTTCTATCTGATGAGTCCAAACAAGGACGAAACCAGTTGTGGAATGTCGGTTTGAGAGTGAATATCACGAAGCATAGAAATTTAATCTTGAGCTCTTGCGGCCGTAGCCAGCGCACATTGGCAATTCCAGGCGGACTGAGACCATCCACTCTAACGGAGTGAAAACAAGCTACAACGCATTGACAAATACGTCTTTCTGAAGTCAGTGTATGGACGTAAATTTCTTTATAAATAACGGTTCTATACACAGAACAGGACGCGAAGTGATCGTTTTCCCAATAACCTTGAACGTAACATTCACACTAGTTCGACGGTGACTTGTGATGGTTCACGCAAGCTGCTTATGGGACTAAATAACATTTTGCGCTGGAGCCTTTAATTGCCCATTCTGGTTACTAAGATAGCTAGGCACATGGTCTTAACTCCATTCTGCAGATGGCGTTCTGTTCGTTCATGTAAGAGGTTCTGCATCCACATTGTGTTGATCCGTGAAATGACAGTTTGAAACACTGATTTGTTGACGGGATGTTCTGAGATAGCTGTATAAGGTTATCAGTCAGCCGTTATCTCCTGTGAAAATGAAACAGAATTTGTCAAGGCATGAAACTTTGAAACGTAGGCTTATTGTCGTCATTTTTAAATGAAAAGTGACGCTGCTAACCGGAGAGGTGTGAATCAACTAAATTGGTGATCTTTCAAGCTGACGGTTATGCGTTGTTTTTTATTTATTTACAAGTTTGTTCATTTATGATACAAAAAATGTTTATATTCATAGGTGAAAAAACAAGTAAAAAACATAAGCTTGTTGTGATTTGTCAGGGTTGGTATCAAGCCAACACAATACTGACTTGATACGACTGAAGACAATGTACTGAATGATGAATATCGCGATCATGTATGTGACGTATGACGTGGCCAGTTGAAACGCATTTATATACGTTAGCTCACCCAGGGGAATCACTAAAGAAGCTGACTAAGAACAGTATGTTACGGTAAGTGGCCACTCTTGGACAGCAGTTGCCGAGTACTACATTGAGTTCTTGCAAAACATCAACAAAAATATGGCCAGGTGATTTAGGTGAGAACACAGTGTAAAATTTCTGACTTTGACCGGATTCCTACTAGCGACAGAAGCCGCACATTTTACCACGGCAAATAATCTACTAGCTCAGCTACAAGGTCACGTCGGCAGTTTAGAAACCCCATAATTAAAGTAGATTGTCAAGCTATACCACTACCTGATTGTTAGTCCATTAATAAATCCAGGGGCCAGACTGATTCAGTAACTATTCAAGCTATCAACAGTGAATTGTAGATACGCTACTTTTTAGTTGTAAACTTAAACCGTTAATCAGTAAATCATAGAAACATTATTCATTAGCTGCTGACGTTCATTCACAAACGTGCTTTTTGCTGTGACCAATATTATTCTTGTCTGAACTCGTCACATGCAGATTAACCGAGCAGGGTTCAAACCGACAACCTTCGTGTAGCTAACAGAATCTTTTTATCCCTTATACCGTTTATCGTATGGGCGTCCGGTTTGATAGAGTCCTCTCTATATATAATATGTGGGATTTGGTCACATCTCGTTACCTTGGACAAACATAGTCTATCTCGTTCTGTAAGCATGCAACGAAAACTGCTACAACCGTTCGTCCAGACCGTCCAAACTTGATTAGGTCAAACAGAGGTAACAGCCATCGCAATATGTTGGTTGCACGGTGAATAACACGAAGCAGTATACCATCGTCATTTCCAACATTTACGGAGAAACTAGTAAACTTGAAGTAGGCCTTGTCCATCTAGTTAGTAACGGTGTGTCAGCAAGTCATAAACCAACCATAAAAATGTTTTTAATTACTGGTCGCCAAAATCACATCGTTCCTGCATGAAATTTGAACACTGCTGGGCTTTCTTACTCAAAGTTCATATAATCAAATTTAACCATTTGTAAGTCATGCAGTGAGATGAGTGATACTGAAATTTTGGCTGGGTTGTCAAGAGTACAGCGGTACACATCTGTTCATTGGGTGCTAAATTGACCATTGGATTGGACAGTTAATGGGAAATTACTAGCCGTTCAATAGTGTTGAATTCCTAATGATTTGAATGTCTGTCTGCATGTTTGTTCGTTTGAAGCAGTTCGTTTGTCTCCCTGTTTCTCGATTGTCTTTCAGTGTTCCCAATAAATTAGCACACTGCACGTCAGTGTTTTATTTTTTCTCACATATATTCCCTTATAGGGACTGTTTGCGAGGCGTTCAATAAATTGTATGTATTTATCAACATAGAACTTGGGACGCATGAAACTGTAATGTTTTTGGGCAACTCATTTTGAGTAGCATTCACAACCCAACGTATCTTTCATATGTGGATAGACTTTTCGGTCGGCATTCTATACAAAACTACTGAACTCAGGTTTTAGCTTTGTTAGTGACGGGATCGAACAAGAAACATAAACTCACTTTGGGTGCATCTTTTTAAAAACGGCTGGCTGTAAACTCTATGAACAAGCGAAACCAGCTGTGTATCGTGACCACCGTCTTATTCTTGTCAATCAACTCCCTAAACGCTTGTCAGCAATACAGAAATTCATAAATATCCTGAAAACAGCCTGTGGTGACATATCTGTAAAAATGACTGCAAGGAAAACCCAGCAGAATGACAAACAATATTTTCGCTATCGATAGTTTCCATGGTAGTAAGGGGCTAACTTGATTACCGTTTACTTGCTAAGCCGGTAGACCTTGAACCAGTCACAAATGTCCAGCGTGGATTCCCAAAGCTGTATATCTTTACAGTATCGAGGTTGCAAACACTTGGTCTCAGTGTCCACCATAAAGGTGATGGATAGATGTTTCGACCTAATTGGGTCCCATCAGCACCACGCATGCCGCAGAGTCAAACGCACAACCGGCGTGTAGATGGAATGTCAACCACAAAACGGCTTCAGCCTGTGAACAAAGAGCAGTGCAACCGTGAAGGAAAATATTCAGCATGAAATCAAGTCGTTCACTGTGATAACCAATTTTGGTTTTCTCAAAGCCCATATTAAAAATGGTCATTGCAATTCCGTGGGAAAACTCTACAACCCGTTGCTTAGATGGATAGAAGTAGGTTTGATGCCAACATGAACGGAGAGTTGTCAGGCTGGTTTCTAGCCAATCACTGTATTCTGCATGGATCCATTCTAGATTGCTTGTTGTTCATTCAATTTGTTATTGAGTTGTTGCAGATTTTCATACTGCAGCTATGAAAGTTACCGAATTATTTGAGAATCTTGAATACGTGAATATTCCACAGAACAACTTGCACCAATTACCCGTGGACAATAACTTGTTGATGATACTGAACGAAGTGTCTCTGTATGAGTAAGATACATGGAGACATTAGCGACAAACTTAATAAGATCGTGGTGGTAGTTAAGAAGATAAAAACGACAACAAGCATTTTGGGAAGAATGTTTGGAAGCTTTCACCCTGAAGTATTTCCTATTCTGTACCTTTACTATGAAACGAATATGTAAGCTTGTCGTCCTCAGTCGTAAAACAATTTGACAACTGTTGAAAGCGTTCGAACAGTTGTTGCTAGAGCTTGAGACAGTGTCGCTTCCTCTGACGCTAGCAAAATTAAACAAGTCCTCAATGTATTAAGAACACTTTTGGGAAGATACTTCATACTCACAAAATCTTTCATACACCGTGTTATCCATTAGAAGATCCCCAACCCAAACAAAGATAGATGGATAATGGGTTAATCTGTGAAACCTTTGCACAGAATGGGTTGCCTACTAAACTTGCAGTACCTCTTCGCAATTACAAGCTGTCTGAGTAAAGGGACACTCCCCAACTTTGTGGTCACAATTTAACCTATTGAGAGTTTAAAGTCTTACATCAGGAACACTGTAATCTTTCCGGTTGACAATATAGTCCAACCTCACAGATCACAGTTGTTTATACATCTCAGAATGTTGCTTCATTGTGTTTCAGTATTCATTGGCGATAAAACCGCAAATTAGCAACTTCGATCGAATTCCCTCACATTCATATCCATTAATAATGCGTTTACATTTATATTTATCTAACTCACTATTTCTCTACTAATGCAGAGACGGAAATGCGTAAGCAATAAGATTTGATTCGCCTGTAAAAGTATATGAATATAAGATAATTTATGAGTATGGATTGGGATAATATAACAACTGTTGAGATGTTTTTGTAATGTCTGTTTGTTCCAGTCAATAAAATAATACAATAACATAGTAAATATTTAGATGCCGTGAGTGACATATGCCTGTAAACTGGGGGTTCTTAGCAAAAAATCAGGATAGCTACAAATACCTGAAAGTATGGCTTGTGTGAAAATGTGTTAAAGCAATTTGTTGGTAAGAATAATGCTTTGTTTAAAGAAACTATTAGACTTGACTTTCTGTTAATTGCTCCGTTGTGATGAAAATATCAATTCATATGAAAATACATGATATTGAACTGACAACGGTATTATCCGTTCAGATCAGTTTAGATAATCCTGGAAGTAACAAGAATGTGCACTACTGACGAGCTCTAATCAGAGCAAAACTCGAGTCTAGTGTCCACTCTGTTTGGAAGGGGCCGACTGGAAAATCTAAGAGAAAACGACAGCTGCGATCAATTGTGGGTGATGTTCAGATTGAAATAAACCAAATCCCCGACTACTCATCAGTAATCTAAAATATCGCCTAGCACGTTTAATGAGATCGGAGATCTCGATCTGTCTAGGAAGTCCTAATCGCGGGGTTATCGATTGGAGTTAACAGACAGTAACTGTGTCTCCTCTCGAGGCGATCGGGCAACCTGACCATTACTCACAAGCGAAAGTGGTTGAGCGTTCTCATATGATAATTCGGTCGTGCCTAACGTGAGGTCAATGGTGCAGTGGTAAGCACGGTTGTTTCATGAACAGCGTGTCCGTGGTTAAAGTCCCGGCAGTAGCAATGATATGCACAACTGACGAGCTCTAATGAGAGCGAAACTCGAGTCTAGTGCTTCTTTTCGAAAGGGGCCGACTGGATAGTCAATGGGAATGCGACAGCTGCAATCAATTGTGGGTGATGTTCAGTCTATATGAAAATCAAATTCCTTACTATTCGCCAGTAGTTTAGATACATTTTCCCCCCAAAGAACTCAGGGAATGTGCTGTAACCGTCATCTAGGTCATAGGACTGCTAGTCAATAAGCTGATCATTTTAGTTGGTGACGGACTCACACTATCACAAGCAGACCAGAAAATATATTGCACCTTCGTACATTTTGAGAAATGATTGACTATTGTTGTGAAACGTAAGCCACGATAGTTGACATGCTTCCATCACGCTTCTTGTGAAAAGGTAAATGAAGACATATTGCTGGGTTTCCCGATAGCTTTAAGGCTGTTTGAGTGCTACACTTTGAACATAATTTAGTTTTACTAAATAGAGTTTTTGTCTTCAGAGAATGGTCCTAAGTACAACTGATAGTTCAGAAATCCATTATTAACTGAGGTTTTCTTGCTCACCATTCATCTATAAATATGAACCTCAATGATATCCATGTCAAACTGACAGTTAAGCAGGCCTTACGTATACAAACTATCCACCTGGAAATAAAGCTTGGTGCCAAGTTGCACTGAAGCGCAACAGTTCTAACAGACAAGATTACTGAGCTGCAGTGGTAGAGCTTTACCAAATAGCGTTTTTGTCGAGACGGCTTTATCTGGAAAAATATATTGTATACAAGCCTCGTTCTATCTCACAATAGGCAGAATACGAACCCCTTAGAGTTTATTCTTCAGGATAAGTGGAAATGGTATATGCGTACACAGGCAAATTTGCTTACGTTCTGCCAGCTGGTATAGAAAGTCATAACAGAAGTTTAGAAGTTTCACATCTAAAGTCAGTTACCCGCCTAACCAACTGTGTCATATGATTCTCGTGATGTGGCTTCGTAACCTAGCTGGTAAAACGCTCTTCGCGTTGGGGCATGGTATTTCTGTCACTGATTCGAATCCAGCTGAAGCTCAGATTTTTTCTATCAGGCTTCTCCTGCTATACATCTATTGATATCCAGTATCTGTCATAAACTATGCACCATCCAGTACGTGCAACATTAACCATTGTACAGAATGAAGCAAACATTTCAAAGGGGTTTTGTTTAATTATGTAATTTCCACTTTTTCGTTTGGT